>PVLD010004000.1:0-132603 GCA_004027595.1 Dinomys branickii
CCAGTGCAAATTCCCTACTATCTTATCTATAATTTGGTATTTCCTTTAATGTTTTTGTGTTAACTAATGTGAAGATAACTATGTCATACAACATCCAGTTCTAATTCCCTACTATATTCTGTATAACTTTGTATTTTCTGTATTGTTTATGGCTTTTCTGGTTCATATGTCTCCATTCTTTTGTCTTTAAAATAAAATTAAAAAAAAAATTTACAGAGACGTTGAATAGGGAACCAAGTGCGGTCCCACCTTCCACTGCATTATGTAGCTTACTTTCCCCTGCAGGAAGTCCTGCACCAGAGCGGCCACTCATTACCACCTTGCATAGTGATACAGTTTTACTAATTAAACTGTCATTAACTGTATATTAGGTTCTTTTTAGTTAGTAGCCATGGGGAATTTGGAAAACATAGAACATCCTGTATCCACCATTACAGCATCACACAGAATGGTTTCATTGGCCTACAAGCCCCCTGTCCTTGTTTATTCTTTCCCAGTGCCCCTGGGCATCCTTGATACCAACGGCTTTTCTTCCTGTCTTGCTAGCTTTGCCTGTTCCAGGATGTTCTATAAACAGAACTGTGCAGTATGTAATGTTTCAGAATTAGTATTTGCACATAACAATATACATCTAAGAATGCTTTGTGTCTTTCGAGGTCTTGATACTTTATTTTTACTCCTAAGTACCATTCCATTGTATAGTTATACCACAGTGCAGGTGTTTATTATTATATCTTCCTCACCCCGAATTTCTGGCATATAACTCTGATGCTGGGAAGCCCTTGTGCAAGGTTCTATGTGACCAGAAGCTAGCTTTGCCTGCTAGCTAGCTTTGACTTCATTTGAGTAAATGACTAGGAATGAGTTGCTGGGTTGTGTGGTTAAAATCCTTTCAAACTACCTGCTGGGATCACTCTGCCATCTGCATCTTCACCAGCTAGGACCAGGTTCCTGTTGTTCCACCTTCCCCTCAGCCTGTGCTGTCAGTACCTGGGATTTTAGCGGTCATCTGTGCATTTTATACAATGAAAGGAGTATGAACTTTCAACCTTAATGCTATTTTATAAAATAATGAGTAGTATTAGATAGCACACAGACTTGCCAAATTTTATTTGCTTTGGAAAGGCCAAGGAATAATGTCACATACACACACACACACACACACACACACACACACACACATGCACATGCACGCACACACATTGTACCTTAAAGGTAAACATTATAAGGAAAATCAAGCAGCAAAATTGTCAGGAGGTTCAGTTTCTGAAAGGCATTTTTAAGCAGACATTTCTTTCACCATGTTCTGTATTGGGGTATTCTAATCATACTTTGTTGCCTAGCGACAAACCCAGCACCTTAGAAAGGTCTGTTTCTTTATTCCCAGGACTCTACCTGTCTTCCTTGTGAAGGCATTTTGTGCCTAGATCCTCATCTTTTCATTCCTTTAGGAGAAATTGTTGCTTCTGCTGTTTGAGGAAGAAAGGATGACCTAAGAGTCTTCCAAACCCTGAAGCAAAGAGCCCTGGTTGAACAAAGTTATCTGTGTTACTCATTTATCTCAAGAGAGTGGCTGCTAGACCTTTTCCCCACTGTGAAAGTCGGCTTCTTTATACATTTTGCTAACTACTGTAAACAAGTTTGCTGTTAACGTCATGTTATTAATTAGTGGATTGATTCATCCAACAAATATTTAGGACCGGTGTCCTTCCACTTTTAAAAAGTATATATTTTCATTGGTCTCAAATTATCAATAATATTTGATATTTTAATAATCATTGTTGAAGAGTTTAATTACACACTTGGCAGTTACATGCTTTCTCTGGCAGGTTGTACTTATAAACTTGCAGATTTCTGGTCCACCTTAGCTCTACTGAAGCAGAATCTTTGGGCTATGCATTGGATTTAATACTTTGGGATTTACAAGTTTCCAGATAGTCTTTAGGTATCCATCTCAAGAACTACTGCCTTAATCTTTGACCATATCTGAACTGTACTAAAGCAAGAATTTATTTAGTGGAAGAGTTCTGGATTAGACTTGTGTTTTTGGTTCACCTCTACCTGGATCAATTGTTGAGGGTCAGTTGACACTTAAGGGCTCTGTCCTTCTGGTTTTTCATCCCATAATTTAATTCTGTAATACTGAGAACTTTACTGTGCTATGTGCTGGAAATGATATGTCTGTGCATTATGGAATAAATAGCTCCTAGTGGCTTTTGCCTACAAAGGACATTCGTTAGAATTACATGAGGTGTTTGAAGCTACACTTATTAATTTTAAAAAGTTAAATATGTCCAGTGGTTCAGTACTTTAAAATGTAACAGCAATGCATACAGATTAATCATTTTTCCTGTCTTTAAACTCACTTTAGCTGTATTTTCAGAAAGAAGTTTGTGTAGGGGGCAAAGAGGTGCTCGGTATGGAGCCCCAATGTTCTCAATGTTCATTATTTAATTTCATTATCTAATATTATTTTATTTGTAGATCAGTCATTATTTTAAATCACACTATACAATTTTAGTTTGATGATTTCTTTTAGTGTTTTCACTACAATCAATTTGAACTAATAAAGAACTCAGTTCAAACTTCTGTATAAACTTTTACTTGGAGCTATTACTGACACTTTCAAAGCATATATCTTCATTGGTTAAACAAAGATCTCTAGGTAGACTTCCAAACAGATTTGTCTCCAACTTCAAAAGCAAGGGTAGAGATTCCAGACTTTCCTGAACACTAAGTTTGCAAGTCTGCATGAAGCAGTTTAAATCTATAAGCCGGAGGCTCTCTACATTGGTGACCATATAAACTGTGGTTGTCCAGATAAATGTACAGATATTTTTGCTCATTCACAGCTAGTCCAATTAAGTAGATTTAGTTTCAGACCCAAGTCTGCCTCTGTAACAAACACCTCAGTGAAAATGAAACAAATGACCCTCAATTTCTGGTTCCAAACCATGACTGCACACTAGAGCCACCTGGGGAGCTGCAAAAAATACTGGTGCTGGCTCACACTACCAAGATGTGGATTTAATTGGTCCAAGGTGTGCTGTGGGCATGAGGAGTTTTAAAACCTCCCTAGATGATTCTAATGTGCAACCATAGCTGGAAATTAGTGTTCTAGAACCACAGTGTGAGGAAGTACAATCCATGTGATCAATGAAGCACAGACACTCAAAGAGAAGCGGCATTGGTTCCATAATCGTAAGCTCACAGTGAATGGACAGGCTCCAGTCCTTCTAGAATTTTGTCGCTGAATCTTTAAGATAAATCATCTTCCAGGAAGCAGATTGGAGGGATCAGACCACAAGATGCCGTTAGCTTACTCTTAGTAAACTTTGTTATCCCCAAATCTATCTGTAATAACCAGAGTTCCAAGATTTTTGCTTTCTACTTTCCCTTGTTTGGCCGGGGACCAATGAAAACCATTGTCCTGGCAGATGTAGCTAACAGGTATTTGCACAGAGACACTATGTAAATATTGATAGAGGTTTTATATTTTTGCAATGAAATATTCTGAGTTCCTAAAATTCAAAGTATTTTAAAGCTGCTATTTAGATAAGAGTAGAACACTCATTTTTATCCTGTTGCTTGTTAAAAGCAATTTGGTTGCCGGCAAAATGACAAGCTCTGAACATAAATATGTTAAATAAATTTTGCTACAATATTATACTCATGAAAACTGTATTTGTACTAATTGACTTGAGCTTCTATGTATTCGATTTGCTCATGATTTTATAAAGGCTTTCTCAAAGAACAGAGATGTTATCTCAAGTGCAGGGAATTTTTTATTGCCTGTACTCAAATTCCCTAGGTACCCCAGCCTCTAGTGATGTTAACATTGATTTTTTAGATCACTATTTTGCTTTGCTACAATCTTCCATACTAATAGTTCATGGAAGACCTCATCCTCCCCCACAGCATTCCCCAACCACATCAGAAAATTATGTATCCACACCTTTGATAGTCTGTATGGAGGACTTACTATTTGGCCAGCATGCAACATACACTTAGAAATGAGTATGGCTCCCTAGCTCTACTCCTGGTGCCACTCAATAGAAGCTCAGAGGCTGCCTCTTTTGGCCCCTGCTGTTGTCACTGAGGCAAATGAAAGGGCCACTCCTAATGGGGCAATGATAATAAAATACAGTGCATGCCTTGCCAGACAGCCAAATAATTGTGGTCTTGGGCATTTATCTCAGAGAAATAAAAACTGAAGTTCAAGCCACACATCATCACATACACCTGTAATCTCAGCACTCTGGGAGCCTGAAGTGAGATGATCACAAGCTTGAGCCCAAGGTGAGCAGCATAGCCACAGGGTGAGAGGCTGAGGACACAGCCCAGTGTGAAGCCCTGGGTTCAGTCCCCAGTACTGCCCTCACAAAGAGAAGAATTAGAACCTAAAATTCACACAAAAACCGATACATAAACGTGCATAGCTTCTGTATTAGTAATATCCCCCAAATAGAATTGCTCCAGATGTTGTCAGTGGTGACAAACACCAGGACACAAGCGTATCCAGCACTAGTGATCAATAAAAAGGAAGGAATGTTGATACGCACAAAAGTCAGCTACACCTCCAGAAAATTATTTGAGCAGAAAAAGCCAGTTGCAAGAGGATTGCTGTCGCTGTCTCTATCTACAGAGCATTTCAAGTGACCAAGTTTTAGAAATGCATAGATTAGAGGTTTCCAGATGTGAGGGGCAGGTGGATAAGAGTGATTGTAAGAGGGCAGTGAAGTGTCTCCTTGTAATGCTGGAGCTATTCAGCACATTGACTATGATGATGGATCCATGAAGATATCCACATGATACATTTGTATAAAACTAATCACACTGATCCACACAAAAAGCAATACTGGTGCCATCTGAGTGGCACTGGTGTATCATATAATGTTGATAATATTGGGGTGGTGTTTTATACTTTGTAAAAGGTTAACCATCAAGGGAGACTTCTATACTATACATGGGATCTTTTTGTGCTATTCTTTCAAATGAATGTGAATCTACAACTGCATCACTGGACATTTCAATTTAAAAAGAAAATGAATTAATATATAGTGTCCAACAATGGTGCATGTTAACAAGGATGGAGACTATGGGTGCTGGAGTTTGAGTTCTTTTTAGGAACATGCTGAAGAAGTTTTGTCCTATCAATTGGCATTTGAGTGCGGATGGGAAGACTTTAGATTGGCAGGTGCATGGATCAGAGGAGGAGGCATGGGCAGGAGCCCTAATGCTGGGGAGATGGCTGGAGTGTGAAGGCTGAGTTAAGAGAGAGTTCAGAGAGGGCCAGGCAAAGTAAGCATACGTAGAAGCCACGGAGAGGTTTTTCTTCTCACTGTCCTTGTGGAAGGAACCCTGGGGGCTGAAGGGCGGGAAAGTGCGTGAAAAATTTCCATGGTTGCTGGTGAAGAACAGGTTCAGTTGGAGGCAAGAGGGGGCCCCTAAATGACACCTTGGAGATGGAGATGGTTTGGAGAAAGTGGGAAAGAAGACTTGAAAAGAAGTGAACCATGTGCAGCTTTGGAAAACAGAAATAGATTGCTGTACACTTAGCAGCACAGACATTTGCTTTTGTTGATGAATTTCAGTATCGTTTTAATTATTTCTTTTGCTGCTTATAAGCATTATAATTATTGCATTTGATATTTTCTTTTGATACTTTAATCATAGAATTGAACAGTGCAATGTAGTCTTACAATTCCTATGTGCCTTGTCCTGCCTATCTCTCCTAGCTTTCAACAGCCTAATTAATATGTAATGTAGTTTTATAAATATACCTATCTATGGACAGACACATACATATACAGACATAAGAATTATCATGAATAATGCATATGCTCTTCAGAAAATGGAAATTTAAATTTTTATCTTTTAAAAACCCATAAATTTGATTTTTCTTTAGATATATACATATATATTGCATCTCATTTTGTCTTTTGTGTTAGCTGAGTCATAAAATGTAATACAGTATATTTTAAAATAAAATATAACAGAAGTACGTAAACAAAGACTACTATAATCACACACTAAAATACAAAAATAATTTTGAAAATAGGACACCATTTACATTTTAACAGGAAATCTGGGGCTCACAATTATACTCAGGGACTATTGCTAATGTCAGTGTATGGAATGTAACTTGATAGATTTGGGTCTCACTGCTCCTGAGTGGTTTTACAATCATACCATAGCCTATGAATTTAGAGAGATTTAAGGCAATGTATCCTTTGGAAATAAGTTAACCTAGATGTTCAGGAGGTTTTAATCATTTTTCAGGATATATCTTAACCTTGAACACTTTTAATTTAAAAATTTCCCGTTTGACCACCTGAGAAGTTCTCTTTTTAGTGTTCAATAAAATAACTTGTTCTGATTTTCTCTAAATAAAATAAGCACAACTCATTTGAATAAACAAAAGAATGATTAAGAGAATTGAAAATGGAAAAGTACAAGAGACCTAAACTTTGATTTTTTTTTTTTTTTGGTATGGCCTTACCATGTCATATGAATTGATCTAAGTCTAAGCCTTCATTTCATATCTTTAAAAGGACAACACTGGGTCCATGTGCCTATTTGTAGGTGCTAGTTGATTATGCCCAGGAAATGATTATATGTCAAAGTGGTTTGTGCAATGAGAAAATTTGTAGTTATGTAGTGTCATGATGTTCCTCTGGCTGCCTTTCAGAAAGACTTCTTGTATCATAGGAAATCCTATTGGTACTAAGTAATTTTATTTCAGTTAATTCTGTTGGAGTTATTTGGGTTAATTGCAGAGCAGAGGGGATGGCAAGACTAGATAGCTGCCTCAACTTAAAAAAGGAGATCTTCTAATGAGGAATGAGCTCCTTCTGGGTAGCTGGGGTGACAGGTAGGAAGAGAGGAGGGAGGAGGAGTGAGATGCACGTGGGTACGTACCTGCACACACTCACGAGCATGCACCTGCACGCACACGGAGAAGGAAACACATGGATGCTATTGCTCATGTGCTCCTCTTAGAAAGCTGTCTGTGCTCAGTGCCTCCTGAACACTAGGTAAAGCTATGCTAGATTCTCCCCGACCACCACTCCCTCAGCTATCAGTACCCTCTCAGAAACAATCCAAACATGGGCATCTCTCAATCTTTTGCTAGTCTACTCGCAAATCAGCTCCCAGAGGGATGTTCTTAAAACATGCATTGTATCTATTTCTGTTAAAAACCTTCCATTGTTTCCTTATGCACCTAAAGCAGGAGCCAGTCTTATAATGAGCAAAATCCGTGGCCTTCTCTGCTCTCTCATTCTGTTGACTGCCTCCTCTGCTGATTGCCATTCTGTCCCCTGGTTCTCCTTGCCATCCTTAAACTTCCCAGCCTGCCTTCTCTCTGGACCTTTGCCTTCATGTTCACATGCCTGCCTGCTTTTTCCTAGAGAAGCACAACGCTTTTTCCTTTTCTGTTGGTGAGCTCCCAGCCCATGAGCAAAGCTTAGAGCAGCTTTCGCCAGTGGTCTGCACTGAAAGGGAACTCTGGGATGTCTTTCTCCACCATCTCTTCACTTTCCGTTCCTTTCACTGAAACGTTTTTATCACTTTTCACCACCTGCCACATTCTAGCTTTATGTTTTAGTATTTTCCTCTTCTCTAGAGAAAGTTTCTTTTTTAAAGCAAAGGCATGATTTATTTATCGTTTGCTCTGGTCCCTAAGTCTGGAAGGGTCTAATGATCTGTTCACCACTGAATGCATCCATGCATCCCTAGTAAATCTCTATCTTCCATCATGTTGGACTGAGGAAGGCAATAACAGCAAAAACAGTCCGAAGACAGCATAGATACCTTCAATAGCTTATAAAATTTGCATGAAGTAAAATATCTGAGCATCTGAAGTAGCTCTTTTGGTTCTGAGTAAAATAATCGCTTTTACTCGGTCTCACAAGAATCCTTTGGTTCAGCCCCAATACTTTTGGGATCACTTACATACTCTGTGTTCTGTAGAATGTCCATGTGCTTTTTAGCTCATTGGAGGTTCTCAGGAGAACTGCACTGTACAAAGAACAATAGATAAATGACTGTTAGAGAATTTTCCAGAGTTGTTTGACATTGTTCAACTCACTTATGTGGAACAGAGAGGAGCAGGCATGATGTGGGGAGCTCAGAGCAAGCGATCAGTCTCTGTGCCCGGGGGAGGGAAGGTGGCAGATCAATGCACAGAGGCCAAGGCGGAGGGCAGTTGAGCACTGATGCAGGCTCTCCATCTCTGCACTTCTTGTTTCTATACTGATGAGCTAGAGAGAAGAGCCATCCACACATGCACAAGGTTTACTGCAGTTGGCCCAGTAGTGGTTAAGGGAAGGCTGCCTTGCGCGCGGAGACCTCTTAAGAGCAGAAGCTAGAAGAATGTGCTCCAGTCAAGGCTGTCTGGAGAGCCATTTGGGGCTTCTGCTGCTAGACTGTGTGCCATTGTTTGTGGCTTGCCATCAGCGCCCTTGTTGTTCGAGTCCCTGCTCTGCCTACACCACTCTTTGCTCATCTGCCCTTTCCTAGCTGCGCATGCTTCAGCTCCAAAAGTGAGTTGAACATTTTTTGAGCTATATTCTTGAAACCACCATAGTAAATCCTTCAAGAGTATTACTGTAAGGCAGAGACTAATGGCAGGTGAGAGGTGCTGTAGCCCAAGCACTGAACCCTCAGTCTTGTGTATCAGGCAGGCACCAAACATGATTCTGCCACAAATCAAATGGCAGCTTGGAATATGCACCCTCCTCAGAACTGTGCTAGGTCTGTAGTTGCTTTGTTTGTGTCATCTGGAAGGAGAATGTTGTGTGGGAGCAATTCAGTGCACAGATTTTACATTCGTCTGAAAGTTTACTCTCAAAACTGTGAGATCCATCAGAGCAAGGGTGTTCTGACGGCTTCCTCTGAATTCTGCATAGCAAGAGGCACAGTTGGGACACTATGGTCCTGACCTGAATCTTGTCTCTTGCAGAAGTCTGGCACTGACCCAGTTTCCCCCATTTTATGTCTATATGCCTCCCCAGCTTGTATAGGGAATACCATTGGTCATTCCACTTCACGATCCACGATTTCTCATAGATGTGTTTACTGAAGCACATTCTGTGTCAGAAAAGCCCTCCCTGTTCTGCTCGTGTATAACACCAAGCCCACATCCTCTGTCGGCACTTCTCACTCAGTCCTCCTCATTCTCAGATGAGAAACACCCCTTGCTTTCTACCTCATATGCCACTTACTTCGGCATTTGTTCTACCTTGTATGCATATATTTATTAGATGTATCTTTCTCACTGCTTCAGGTGGCTTCAAGGGAATGCAGCCCTAATTCACCCTTGATTCCTGGTCAGAACCTAGAATGGCGCCTGGCACACAGAAATTATTCAAAATATATTTGTGACATGAATGGGTAGTGAGGGCTTGGTAAACACCTGCTTATTTTTTGACTACCAAAAGAAAAGCCTGGTCGTGGAGATGCTTATAATTATTTCTCCCTTCCTGTAGAACTTTTGGGGTTACTTGCCCTTAAGTAACAGAGACATTTGGTGTATCTCTGTGTATTTATTTTTTATGCCTAACAAGGTAGCCTACCCTGGGTAGGTATTCTATCAATGTTTATTGAAGAAATCAAAGTGAGATCCATGTGATCAGGGAATTACTTTTCATTTTTCTTAAATTCAAGGTAAGACATATTCTTTGACTCTGAGGCACAAGGTTGCTCCATATTATTAAGCAATGAGAATTTCAAAAATATTTTGTATGGCATGGACAAAAGGTGACATGAAAATCCAGTAAATGTCTGCATGAGTCAGCTTTCTGTTCCTGTGACAAAACACCTGATGTGTGCAATGTGAAGAGGGAAACTGTACTTCAACTCCCAGCTTCAGGGGCATCAGTCCATGCACTGTGTCCCCACTGTCTTCAGGATTGGGGGTAGGGGAGACATGGTGGAAAGGGGAGATGGGTGAAAACTTTGTGGTGACCCAGAAGGAGAAAAAGAGACAAAACCAAAGAGGAAGAATTTGTGGATGAGATACAGATGTGAGGTGATGTCTCCATGTTAAATTCCCTTCAACTAGGGCTCTCCTCCTGTTTCTGTCAGCTACCTTTCCACTTCCTGTTTCCACCAGCTACCTTTCCACTTCCTGTGTCCACCAGCTACCTTTCCACTTCCTGTTTCCACCAGCTACCTTTCCACTTCCTGTTTCCACCTACTGACCTCCAGCACTGCCATTAAGGTATGATCCATTAGAGTGCTCACAATACAATCACTTCCCCAAAGCCCATCAGCAATCAAGCCTTCAACACCATGTACTTCTGAGGGACATCTTGGATTAAAATCTTAACAATACCCTAGCCTAGGTTTCAAGAGTCCCACTTGACTAAATGGTTTACATGTCTATTTTTACTTTTAACTATATTTATGGCACTACAGTGTGAATGGTATGTCCTTCATGGCCAGCCATACAAGCACCAGTTGACCTTCGAGACAGGAAATTATTTCCACTTCTGAGGAGCTGAGTATAAATGACTCATTTTATTTGAGTAGAATAAGCAATCCTTTGCATTTAGAAATTATTAAGGTACTATTTTGATGACAGTATGGGTCACATTTCTCAGTACGGATAGTCAGTTTCTGTGTCTTCATTTAAGTAACGATACACATGAGTTACTTTTTAGCTAAAACTTGTATGTACATTTTTGTACAAGTAGTGACAATATACCTTTGCTAATGCATGAATACCAGTTTTATCCTCTGTGGTACAGATGAGCTCGCTGTGGATGGCTTGTCTTGGTATTAAGTGGCACTGGTTCATCTTCTAGTCTGCGGAACAGGCTGCTGGACTGACAGTGACATTCTCATTTGTGAAGTTATCTAAGATTGCGAGTATAAAATGTGTTGATAGTCTCATATATTACAAACTAAGCATGCATAACTTGCCTCCTTTCCTTACGTATACTAACTCTTAAAACATCCACATTTGGGACTCACCACCCTCCTGCCTCAGCCTCTTTGAGTGCTGGGATTACAGCTGTGTACCGCCTCTGTAAATGACATTTTTAGCATAGAACATTGCCTTTTCCTTTTCCCTTTAGAACTGAATTGAAGAAAAGTATTTATTCCCAGCTCTCTTTGTGCTGTAGTTTATGGTCTGCCATTCTCAAATGGGTCATAAGGTATGTTTAAAATGAGCTTTCTTGGCATTGTCTGTTTGTAGGGACTTTGCATGTGACTTAATTTTGTTGTATGAAGGTAGGATCCCTCTTTGGAATTCAGATTTCTTACTCAACTTCTATTTTTCAAGCTTTATCAATACAAATTTAAAATCTTTGGGATATTTGCAAAGTAAACTATCTGTTCCCAATGTATTTGTCTGGATCAAAGCACAACTGATAGTAAGTATGTAATTACAGATAAAGGGGAATGGAGACCGGGGAGTCAGAAAAAGATGAAACACTGAGGTTTCCTCCTGTGATGTATAGACTGGGAATTAACACCTGCCTGGGAAACTCAGACAAGTGGCTGTGTGAGGCAGCCTGAAGCAGAGAAAGAGCAGGGTGTGGCTGAGTGAAAGGACCGCGGTCTTAGAATATGACAAGTAAGCAAACCAGGTGGGTTTTCCATGTGCCGTATGGAACTCTGCACACTGAGCAGCTGAGCTGTATGAGGAGTCAGTCCTGAGAAGTGAGTCAGGCAGACCTCCTTGATATTCCAGCTGCCAGTCCATGGAGACAGGAAGGGACTGTGCCCCACCGCACAGACAGCTACTGCTGAGGAAACTCCTCTGGTGAAGTGTCATCACGGAACCCCCAAGGTTGCTGCCAGTAGAGAAAGAGCCCAGAGCTGCACATGTGCCGAACTGAGGGATTCATCATCCAACCCAACCAGCAGTAAGACTTTCAAGTAGTCTACTCTGCTACCAAGGAAGCAAAATGCATCTGGAGTTTTAAGAGGATGAGCTGAAAGGAGAGAAGAATATGACCCTTCCCAAGAGGGAAGTCTTCCCTGTCCTTCCTCTAACATCATTGCCAACACAGGGCAGAGAGCTCATGGGCACAGGGAACACACCCAAGTGGAGACACAGTCTGTCTTCTGGACCACAGCCAGGGCACCCAGTTGCCAGCACCATCTACCCACATGCACTGATATTAGGTCCAAGTTGTGTCATCAGCGTCCACATTACTCAGCTCTGTGACAGCCCGCGCTTCTTGCCCACTAGACATTTCAACAGCATGGAGTTGGGGAAGAGCAGTTCCAATGTCATTAGGATTTTTTATATGCAGTGACACCGGGCTTATTTAATATGCAAGCTGCAAGTGGCCATTAAGTAACTACAAGTAAACCAAGGATAATTTTACTACCTGTAAGCAACCGGAAAAACCTAGGAAGTTGTTTTAGGACTTAATTCAGTATCAGAAAGAGACAGCCGGTATTAAATAAAAGACTTTCGTTTTGTTTTATCTTTAATTCTATAGAATGGGAAACTCTGTAATAAAGAATCTAATATTCATTGGTTGACCTAGGTAAGTCCTCTTACAGTTATTTTATTATCTTATCATTGTCACAATGTATCTAGTCCTGAGTACAGAACTATGCATGAAAACTACTCATGAATTTACATAAACAGACATCCTGCCCCAACACTAAGCGATGTTTGCCTTTTCCCTTCCTTATGTTGGAAATGCTTTACTAGACTTAAAGGAATTAAAAAGAAAATATAAATTCTACTGTACTTGGTTTTTGTCTGGGTGTTATAAGCAATGTAGCATGCATTTATGATTAAAAGCAAAACAGAACATATTTTAGATCCCTGTATCCATTGTTCTAGCTAATTTACTTATAGGGCCATTGTTTCCATATTGGGCTGTATATACCCTAGAGGAGAACGAGAGATAGTCTTCTGAGAGGCAGGAAGAAAATCAGAGAACTTATTTTATATCAAATTATTGACAACCCTTACCTACTATAATTATTGCACAGTATTCACTACATGGGGGACACCTCACTGTCCTTGTCTGTCCAAAAGACAGGAGGACAAAGGTACTGAGAAAAAAAGAACGAGTTCTACACAGCATCGCACTTTCAGTGCGTCATAGATATTACATTATCTGTCTATATTTTAATTTGCTCTCGTCAATACTTTTAAGTTTGCTCTTGCAGACTTAAAAGATCCCCTGCAATATTATAATGAAGAAAACGCAAGTAACAAAAAGAAATTAGCGGCTAACATTTCTTCTCTTGTTGTAAACAAAGCTCAAAATTTATGAGATCAAGCATATCAAACTAATCACATGTAGCAGTAGATTGGCTTTCCAGAATGAAATCATTGATATGATGTAGACCAATGATGGTGAATCCTTCAGAGCTCTTGGTGATGCAAACAGCCCGCTGAGCCACGTGTGCCGTAGGTTCACTGCCCGCAATCTACACTGTGTGTTTAGATTCACTGCTGTTGAGTGATAAACACATCCAGTGTGAATATTGTACTTTACACTGATATGTTAGGTAGTGATAACGTAAAGTCATGGAATAGGAAGATGTTTTAAAATGCTTATAGTAACTTTATCATATCGATTTTTATTTTCAATGCATATTGTATAATTACAAAATATATTCACTTAGGAATACTTATATAACACTTATAACTGCTATAAGTTATTTCGTTGTAAGTATATGCAATGAAGAATCTGCTAATTGGGATGTATGATCTTACTGACAGGTATGTGATTGGGTGTACTAATATAGTTTAGGGACTACAAAGCATTTAGGTTTTTGAAAGAAAAAAATATATATTCCCAGTATATGAAGTCATGCAATCTTAAACTGGTGAGAGTAACCAATAAACAGATATTTTGCTATATTTATGTTAATTCTTTCTTCTGCTTATTGCTAACCCTGAGTATACTATTTTCTACCTGCAAACATGTAGTGCATTTGTGATCACTGAAACAATATAAAACTCAATTAGAGGGATTTCTGCAGCCCTAGGGAAAACAGCTATGATAACGTTGGTGGCCTGTGTTTCACACAGTGATTTCAGATGGGCTACCTCATAAATGTACTGTTTATTTATGACGGTTGTCTAGTTGCCTTTTAACTATTTTTTTAATAGAAGTTTTTACCATTAATTTGTACTGCAGAGTGGTAGAAAGTGGATCTCTGGAGATGCCGATGGCTAAAATGTTTCCACTTGTTTGTTCTTGTACAGGCAGTGGGGATATCATTAAAATATAATAAAACTGTACAGTGTTTCATTTTATTGTTCTGTTTGTTCCTTTGTTATAGGCACCACAGGGGACAGTTTTATGGACTTTATAATAAATGAGTTGGATGTTCTTGAAATTATCCTAGACATTAGAAGTAGAGTTTGATCATTAGATCAATACAGTATAGGTTGGGAATGGAATTGATATTTGGAAGCATGGAATCACAGAATTGCACTTCTTAACCTGAAGGTTCAAAAATTAAGGCAAATGAGAAAATTTATCACAGGTACATTTTAAGTGAAAATTGTTTCTAAATATCTTAAGGTAAAGAGTTTCAAGACAAAAAGCCAAAGATTTTTATATTTATGTTTTCTGTTCTCATCTGTGCAATTTTCCCAGATAATAGAGACATTACTAATACTGGCATGCATAGCTTACTTGGTAAGTTAGCAGGAAGCACTGCATGCATGGGGAATGTAAGTGTATCTCATGTATGCTGGATGCACTCCACACTTGTGTTTTAGTAATCGGTGTGCTTCAGTGTTCATGTCCTGAATGTTCTTGCATTTCCCAGGCTCTCTATTCTGTAGCAGAATTCAGGGCTTTTCTCTGAAAAGAGCTGACATGTTCAGATATGTAAGAATGCAGCGGAGGTTTTGTGTGTTTTGCTAGTGGGAGGTAGGTACATTATTTCCCCTGCATCCCCATTAATTTCTCTCAGTGAAGATATTATTCTTTAAAATTTCAGAGTAGTGTTCACTTTCAGAGTTAAAAAGTAAATTGCTAAGACCCTTAAGGGTGCCTGTTCTTGTGAACTGCTAGATAAAATTGGAGAAATCAGAAAGCCACAATATTACTTAACTCTCCAATACAATTGATAGATTTATACACCAGTCATATTTCAATTTACTTTATTTTCAATCACTAAGACATCTGGTTTTACAAATGTGTTGTTTTTTATCTTTCCTCAGTGTAATGAAGCTTGTTGTGCCTAACAGTTTTGTCTGTATAGTATTTTTATGCTTTAATTATATGCAGCCTGCTGCCTTGTTATAGCAACACTTCTTTGTTCCAGAATATTTTATTGGTCTCATTGTCTAGGAAACTTCAGAACGTCCCTTTTTATTGGCACCAAAATAGGCAAATTTCTAAGACAGAATTATTGTTTTATTTTTGTTACCTCTTCTGAATATTTATGCACTGTGTAAATTATGCATTTAGATTTCTATATGCTCTTGTTCTTACCTTCATAATACAGCTCTAGAAGAAGTAATCACAAGGCAAAAGTAAATTTGTCAATAAGATTTCTGAAGTTTAGAGATATGCATCACTCTCTTACATAGCTCTTTGCTACTCAGGCTTCTCACACAGACCAGACAGATTGGCAGATCGACCATATTTAGGAAAACTGAGTTATAGTCAATGGGCAGAATGGAAAAGAGCCAAGAAATTGACTTTTTGAAAATATAGAACCAGAATTTATGGTTGTAAAACTTACACTGATATTCAGAAGGAGAAAGGAATATCAGAAAATATATGTGTACAAACATATACACGTACAAACATGCAGATTGTTTAATTGGAGAAGTTTAGGTGTTCTATCTATCCCTTATAGAACCCAACCATTTTCTTCATCATTTTTCTTTATGACAGTTCAAATACTACTTAATGGGCTCATTTTTCACCACTAGAATGTGCGTAGAACTTTCTAGATTCAATTATGTGGTTAATTTTCATTTTAAGGAAGAACCAGAAACTTATATAATGATTCTTGTAAGTTAGTGTCAAACGTTTTATGAAACCAAAATGGGAAAGAAATATTTTCAGAGTTTCATCGGAAACGTCTTATTTTTTTGTGTATTGACAAGATTCATTGGAAAAAAGATATGGAGCATTATTTTTTTTATCAGAAAATTTGACTAAACAAGCACCAGGGAAAGAAAAAGGCCAGTCAGGCAGCCCTTCCCTTTCCATTCCTTTCTGATTATAATTTGTACTCGTGCTGCTCTGAGCTGCTGTTAACATAAATCTATGTTGGAGAAAGGCTGTTATGTAACAGATGCCAGTTTCTTTAGACAATAACTTTTCATGCAGCTTTATTAAACAATATTTAGGACCAAGATTATTAATCTCACAGGAAATACACTCTTCTTAACTTTCCTGAATGGACAGAAGAAGTTTCTTCATGTGTGGGACGGCTATACTCTTCAGAGACACTGTGGCAGGAGCTGGTTTTTAAGTGTTAAAAGTTTGCCTCTCAATTAACACCCAGGAAATAAGCAGAGATCATTTTAGTGCTGTTGTTTGAAAATAAATTATACCATGGGTGGCTCTCTCTCTCTCTCACCCACACACAAATATATGCTAGGTGTATATATTTATAAAAGATAAATATATATTCTATAAATATAAAGATATATAAATATTAAAATGTGTTAATGTTAAAATATTACAATATATTAGTATTAAATATGTTTGACCTTACTACATTTATATATAAAAGAGAAAGATATATATAGAAGATGTATGTGTGTGTGTGTATGTGTGTATATATATATATATATGTATATATATATATATATATATATATACACACACACACACACATAAATAGAGAGAGAGACATGCATATCTTTCAATAGGGCAGATTAAATATACATAGTTCCCATCCCTTTATTTTGAAACCTCACTGAAGAAACAAAAACATAACATAATTAGTTCACACTAACATAGTGACAGGGACTGCTGGCATTTTGGATAAAGGAACATGGAAAAGTATCATTTGTATAAATAGACGGGAACCCAGTGCCAACATCTGTGACTTTGGAAATACAGTATCAGCTTAAGTAATTAAGTGTTTGACTTGGAATAACTGCCTTATTGCCCCCCGCTTTTCCTTTGCCTCTCTCTCCTACAAACAAAGCATAATTTCCCAGGCTAAAACTGGGAAGATTCTGTCTAAAAAACTGAAGAGTTTCCTAGGAGTGAGGGAGAGTTCCTAATATGGAAGCCTAAGAGACCCATACTGAAAGATGGCAGTCAGTGTTCCCATACGGAAAGGTGAAAATAAATTTCTAAAAGTACTGAAGAAACTGTGTCAGTGAAGTATATTTGTTACTCTGAAAATCTATTGATTTATGTTAGTAGATAACTGAGTTTTCCAGACATTTGAGGTAGAACATACAAACTGAAAGTTCAAAATGAACACATCAAATACCTGGTGCAAGAGTCATTTCCAAAACACCTTAACTAGGAACATAGAGAAAATATGATTATCTCCAAAACAAGAATATGCCACTTGGAAAAAAAAAAAGCCCATGAACACAAAATAAAGGATTGGAGAAATTTTTAATTCAGTAAAAGTTTAAAGTCAATGAATTCTTACACATGTGAGTGAAAATATAAAGAAAGAAAAAATGTGATACACCCCCTTAACAAATGGGAAATTGATGTAAGAAATTCAAGGTAGGACTAATTGTATAGCTACAGAGAAAGCAAAAAATCTCACACAGTAATAACTGTATCTGTGTTGAAACAAATGAATAGGTACCAGCATAGAAACTGATAAACGCATCATGAAGAAATCTGATGTGGAAAAAAATTCCATTACCCCCAAATAAAGATATATTAGGGAGAGGTAGAGGGAGGGGAAAAGAGAGAGAGGGAGAGAGAGAGAGGGTGGACCATAGGTAGAAGGTGGATGATGGGAAGATAGATGCTAGCTGGTGACGATGAAGATATACATAGATTGATACATGATACATAGATAGACAGATACAGAGAAAACAGAAATTGGGATGGGAATTGTCTTCCACGAGAGTGAGGAGGTTGAAAAGTCACAGGATAGGGTTTCTCAAGAATGAGAATTTCCAGCAGAATCGGAGAAGCCAGTGGTATGAGTCTGTGCAAACGCAAAAGCCTCTGAACTACGGCAGCTGAAGGTGTGAGCCTCAGTCCGAGTCCAAAGCCAAGGGGTGAGGGACTTGTGAGATGTTCCCAGCAGATCTTAGACCAGAGATCCTGAGGCTGTGATTTCCAAACGCAGAAAAGGTTCTCCGAGTTGAGGAGCACAGAATAAGCAAATTCTTCTTCTGTCTTTGGTTCTGCTTGAGGCCTTACACAGCTGGGCAGTGCCCGCTGCTTTGGGAAGGGTTCTTCCTCCATCCACTGATCCAGGAGCCAGGCTCATCCGGGTCCAGGCTCTCCTCTACAGCGGGAAGTAGCGCCTTACCGCTCACTCGCTTGTCTCTTCGTCCAGGCAGCAGCTGAAATTCATCATCACAGCACAGAAGAGCTTAACACCAAAGAAACAAAAATCGTATTCGTTTCAAACATCTCGGACAGCAATGGATCGATAGAGAGGTAGATCGGTAATAGATAACAGGTGAGTGGCAGATGATGGCTATAAACAATGGACGACTGACAGATCTAGATAAATGTAGATGGCAGACAGCTGATAGAGACGTAAATAGATGCCAGGTAGGTACGTGGGTAGATACACCACAAGTCCATGAACCTAGCTATAGGTTATAATTTTCTGGATACACTTGCCCCTGAACTTCTATGTTCACGCACATTGTATTCAAACCTGGTGACAGGTTTTTAATACAAAGGCTCAAAATGATGTTTTTCTATCATTTTTTCACAAAAATCAGTGGAAGATGTTCTGTAACAAATGCAAAAGAGGGTACAAGAAATGCACAAACACAAGATCGAGCAGTGGATTAAACCTAGGGAAAGAAGAAAGAGAAAAAAGGCAGGTTTGCAGCAGCCATGGTCACAGCTCGCTCAGAGCAGAGAGGGTCTCCAGGAGATGGTCGTCTACAAGCAGACAAGCATTTCATGCAGAATGCAGAAGGGTTGTGATGATGTGGTGAATACACTTGTGCCTCTCACGATGAGAAAAAGATACTTAACTCTCACAGGAAGAGCAACAAAACTCTGTAAGAGTGAAACACATAAATGAATCATCACCTCGAACAGTTGAGAGCGTACAGCAAAGGAATGTGCCTTTGACTGTGACGGTGGAGTAGGTTCCATAGTTTGGCAAATTTTTGTGAAGCTGTGACATTGTTCTGTTTAGATGTACATTTCATTTATATGATAGGGTATGCTATATGCTCTGCCAACGTTTGTCATCAATTATAAGTAAGGTAATGAATAATTGAAAGGTAGTATTACTGTAGCAATTCTCCACAACGTCGGATATCTTCCCACTTCACCGTAGGACTTCGGAATCGTCCTATCAACAAGAAGCATGTGTCTCTTACCTGTTGATTTTGGTTTGCTGATGGGGCTTGGTTTGGCTACTGAATGGGGTGGAAGGGCATAAGTCTCATAATCCTGACCCGTAAGAGGCCTGGCCTGTTTAAGTGGCTGCTCTGAGCTTCTGCTGTTGCCATAGCAACGCTGCACATGTCACTGCTGTTCCCCCAGCCGGGATGGCAGGATTATCCCACAGGGAGCAAGCTTGACCCCAGCTCGGTGTGGAACAAAGGAAGGAGATGGAAGGCTTAAAGCAGATCCTGAATGGAGCCCACGGCAGGCACTTCCTCAGATGTCTGAGACATCACGGCACGCACGCTGTTGCCAGCCGTGGAGGGTTTGTGACTGCGTGTTACACAGATTAGCTGCAGCTGGAGTTGACTGACGTGCAACTACAGAACAGAATGTGTCTTAAAAATGCAAAAAAAATTGTAATAAGGCTTTAGCTCAAGGAAAGCAATAGGAAAGGATGATCTAGCAGGCTTAATGTGAAAATTAGATAAAAAAAAACTAGGTTTAAATATTTCACAGTATTAAAATTCAAAGGAAGAACTAAAATAGTTATGTAACTAACACAACCCAGGAGTGGGTAGAGAGAAGTTGTTTGAGGGAATTCTTTTCTTGGTTTATAATAAGTTATACACTGGTAATGAACAAAATAAGATAAAAGCTATGGGCCAAATAATTTCACACTTGTGGATATATATATATATATATATATATATATATATATATATATGCTTCATCTATATGAGACGCTTTGACAAATGGCCCTACTTCTGTCAGAGAAGAAACAGTTCCTATTGGAAGCTGTGCTGCTACAGTATGCTAATTCAAGGTCAATTCAAAGCATAAAGTGTGGTTCCTTATAATAAAGTTCAGTGGATTGTGAATTAAACTTATATGAACTTATACATAAGAACATACATATATAAGAACTTATATACTTTATATATGTACTTATACATACTTATACATGTGTATATATATATATATATATATCACAGGTTGATAAAATAAGGTATCATTGACAATTATACATATTTACAAAAAACTATTTCTGCAACATGAATTTACTATAGCTTAGTCATAGTATCTGCAATGTTCTGTGGGCTACAAAAATATATGTGTTTTTTTCAGTGAAATAAATGTTTCAGAACAGTTCAGTCTTCTCTGACGATGTAGACCAACCGAAACTTTAAATACTGCAGTACATTGTGGAAAAATACTATCACCACCTCTAAATATAACTGCGCTCCTCTAATTGAGGAGATATAAGCCCTCTTTTATCCTGTGAAATTCAGCTCAGGGAGACTTAACAAGTGTAGGGAAGCACGTTGCCACATAACCTGAAAGCATGGCACTGCAGGTCAAATTAAACAGTCAGACTAAGTGGGTGAGGCCACACTGATGCTTGCTACTCATCGACATTCAGTTCAGCCCACAACCCACTGAACTTTATTACGATAACCACACTTTACATTTTGGACGCATCCTGTAGTATCATACTATAGCGGTGCATTTTCTGATATGAACCGTTCTTCTCCGACAGAAGTAGGGCCATTTGTCAAAGCCCTTTCTATGGATGGAGACGTGATTTTAGTCAGGTTCATTGAATATGATGGAAGTTACTGCCGTAAGTTCTTACTTTTCTAGTGTGAAATTACATGGTGAGTAATGAACAGAGTGAAGATTTCTAATTGATGTGTATTTAAAAATTAATAATAAATACCTGTGCTTGTATGCGTACACTTTTTTTGTCTTTTTGAGACAGGCTCCCACTCAGCAATTTCAGACTGGCCTTGAGCTCCCTTTGTAGCCCAGGCTGGTCTCAAACTTGTAAAGATCTTCCTGCCTCAGCCTCCCAAGTTCTGGGATTTCAGGCGTGTACCACCATACCCGGCAGTATTTATAAAACTCATTTTTGTCATAGGAACAAAGAGACCTGGAAAAAATAAATTCATGGCTCGCACATAAAAGCCACCATCTCCCTAACAGACCATGAAAGTATTTTTAAAATTACAGATCAATATACTATATGAACTTTCCTTGAAAGATTCTGGATACTATAAGAAAAGTGTAGCCACAGTTATACCTTAACATATTTCAAAAAGTTCTGATAGTGAGCCATAGCACAAATTCAATCTGAAACAAGAGCATAACAGCAGTAAAAATCTAGCATTTATGTTCTCTTTCTTCCCATTGAAATGTTCCTGGAAAGTCTTTCTTGAATGATGGAAATAACCTGCCAAGCAGGAGGCGAACTCCTTTGAAAAAATGGTGCTTTTGTCATTTTTATGAACGCAGCTTCTCCTGTTAGTATGTTTTATTAAACTGTTCAGTCATGCTCTAAAGGCCTACCTTGGTTTTTGTACATCGCATGGTTCTCACTATGAGTCAAACAGATGGGGAGAGCAGCAGCTGGGTGTGGAATGGGAAGGCTGGTGGTTCTTTCTCATCACCTGTATGGGCTGTGTCATGTGGATGGGTCTGTCCGTCTGCTGGTGTATTCTATGGCCACAAAAGTAAACCTGTGCAGTATCAAACCTTTCACATGACCACCCCTTTATGCAGTTGTGTGGGGATATGACCAACATAGAACACAATATGTGTTTTTTAAAATGTACTCTGTGACACCTTTTGCCATGTGCATGCTCCTGCACAAACATCATCTGGAAATTTCCAGCAGAAATACAATATTTTGGGTTGTCTTCAGCGTGCTCTTCACAATTCTACTGTAGTTCCTTCTTTGTTTCTCTGTGACTTCATCCAGACCTCACTGCCCTATGTTCTCTCACTGTAGAGCAGTTGCATTTCTACAAACTCATAATAGGTTGAGATTACACGTCCTCTTGTTGTCTGGCTTCCTTCAGTCAACATCATGATCTTCCTCCATGTGGTTGCCTGTGTGAGTAGCTCATTCTTATTTATTGATGAGCAGTGCACAACTGTGTAAATATTCTATAGTTACTCACTAATAGATGGACGTCAATTTTCTTCTTAATTTAAATAGAACTATTATGAGCATCCATATATTTCAGAGAGAACTTAATCTTCCACTATTCTTGAGTAAGATCCCAGATTTGGAGTAGCTGGGTCATATGGAAGATGTAGCTTCAAGGACTTGAGAAATTCAAAGGGTTTCCTGGTTGATTGTATTATTTATATCAGACCAGCAGTGTATGAGAGGTGAATTTCTCCACATTCTCACAGCTCTTGTTACAGGCAAATTTCTCTCTAGTTTTAGCCCTTATAATGCTCTTGTAGTGGAATCATACTTTGATTTCAATTTGTATTTCTCTTATGACAAATGATATCGAACATCAGTTCATGTTTTAATTTACTATTCGTAAATACATGCTCTTGGGAAGTGTCAGAGGGTTTTGCTCGATTTTTACCGAGTAATTTGTACTCCTGTTATGGAGTTGTTAATAATTTTTATATGTTGCAGAAACAAGTACTATAAAAGATATTTGATTTGGAAATATATTCTGCCAGTGGGTCATTTGGCTTTTAATCCACTTAACACTGACTTTGAAGAGTGGATGTTTGTAATTTTGGCAAAATACAGTTGATCAGTGTTTAATATTTGTGGTGCCACAACTATGACTTTTGTCCTAAACCCAGTCTAAATAGATATTCTCTCATTTTTTTTTCGGTTTTTAAACAGATTTAAATTTTACGCTATGGTCTGTGGTCTATTTTGAACGAATTCTTGCATAAGAAGTGAATCATGGCTTTAAGTTTTTTTTTCTTTTTGCATACAGATAACCATTATCGGCTGAAATAATTGCATTTATTGACATAACTAATGTGATACCTTTTGTAACTATCATATAACTTTGCATATTTCTCTTCATATTTTTCACGTGTTTAGGATTTGCTGAGCCTCATGCACCTATAACATAGTTTTCTCCATATTTGGACACATTTTAGACATTGTGTAAATGGATTTCTGTTTCTCCCTTTTAGAGCTTCGAATAATCATTTTAGGTTACATCCATGTATCCCACAACACAGTCATGCCCAAGTTGCTCGACTCTGTTTCATATTGAGTGTGTTTTCTATGGGCGTGTCTTACAGAGTCACTGACCTCTTTTGCTCCAGCCTCTAAACTGCTGGATTTCAGGGCTGGGGATATAGCTCAGTGGAATAAGTGCTTGCCTAGCAAGTGCAGGGTCCTGAGTTCGATCCCCAGTACCGGAAAAATAAAATAAAATAAACTGTTGGATTTTAGTCTCACACTTTGCAGTTTACATATATCAAACTTTAATTGGCCCTCATTTCTATGTGCCTACCTAACATTTTCAATAACTGGGATACCATTTCAGTAAATGTTTTAGTATCATGTTTTGTGCCAGTTCTAACTGCAGGATTTTTTCTGCTCTTTTTGCATACCTGTTGGAGTCCACACATGAATTCTACCTTGTCGAATGCTAGGGTTTTGTAGTCCTCCTGAAATTACTTGGCCCTTCATAGTTTCCTTCCTTGTACATGTTTGATCCTTCTAGATCGTGCTTAAAAAACTTGCTACTGGCTCCGATGAAGGTGCTTAGTCCAGGATTAATTATCCACCACTACTTAGGGAAGATTCTGGTCCTCTTCCCAGTACTCCATGGATTAATTTACTTTCCAAATTTATTAATGCATCCTGTCTATTTTTCTGGCCCAATGCAGGCTCCAAATACTTCTGCTTTTACCCTTAGATGATTCTCTCGTTAGTAGCTTCCTCAAAAGCAAGTCCTGCTAGGAGCTCTGCTAAGTATGTGATAGGCCACTGGCGCTCAGGAAGTTCCCTGTGGATCTCTGTCTTTGTGCCACTCTCTTCTGTCACATCTTATGCCACAGTCTCTAACTTTATGTGCTTCCCCAGACTGATAACAATCAATCAACCAACCTCTTCATCTCTCTGCTGTTGTCTGTCTCTGTCTCTTTGTGTCTCTGTTTCTCTCCTTGTTCCTCCCCCTCAATTATATTTATTTTGAGGGATAAGTATGTGCAAGGCCTTATGTGCAACCCACCATACCACAAAAATTATCTTTAACTGGTGCATAAGAGTTTAAAACACATCTCTATGGCATTCCATGTGATGGATATTTCAGTACATGCATACATAATGTGATGCTTAAATCAAGGTAAACATGTCCGTTTTTCATTCACATTTCTCTGTGGTGTAAACATTCAGAATCCTTTCTAGACTGTTAAAATGTAACTTTTATCTTGGTTCCTCTCCTGTGACAGCACACTAGAACTTCTCACTCCTAACTGCAAATTGGTATCAACTGGCCTTCCTCTACCTCCGTCCCCTGCCCCTGGCCTCGGGAAGCCCCATATCATTATCAACTGCTCTAGCGCAGCAGTTGAGGTTCCACAATAAGTGGGGCTACGTGGTGTTTTTCTGTGCCTGGATTCTTTTACTTAACATGATGATCTCCAGTTCTACCCATACTGTCACAAGTGACAAGATTTTCTTCTTTTCATAGTTCAATAGCATTCCACTTTATGTCACCTTTTCTATCCATTAATTGCTTGATGGGCATTGAATGAATCCCATTTCTTAGCTTTTGCAAATGACAGTACTGTGAACATGGGATTCAACACACTGATTTCCTTTACTTTTTCTTTTTCTCTTTGTGGTACTGGGGATTGAACCGAGGACTTTCACCCTGAACTATATCACCAGCCCTCTCTTTTAATCATTTTTAAAAACAGTTTTGAGATAAGGTCTCAAATTGGGTTTGAACTACCACCTTGCCTCAGCATCACAAGGTGCTTGGATCACAGGTGTGCGCTGGCACACTCAGCTCTGGTTTTATTTGGCCTGGATATTCCTGCCTTAGCAGGGATTCTGGTCATATCACATTTGTGTCACTAATTTTCTCAGGAGCCACTAGTCTGTTTCCACAGTGGCTGTACTAATTTACACACACAAACTTCTCACTGCTTTTCTGAGAGTTTGCCAAGCTTTGCCCTGTTGTCCCTCTCTAGACCCTAAACCCGATTTCCTCCCTACACCGTAAACCCATGCAACTGGAGCTCCGACCCGATTATTGCTGGTGTCAGTTTCCTATGTTCAGAATCATGACCATTGCTGTCACTTGAACATTGTTTGTCAGACAGGAACTAATTACTGTTGCTAACAGAAATGGTCACGAGCATCTTGGTCAGAAGACCAGCTGCCTGAAATCCCAACGTTATTACTTTTAATGCAGAAAATATGCCAGTGCGGTAATTTACCAATAACCGCAAGAGGAAACCGGAAATGTAAACGTAACGGTAATGTAAATAGCACTGCTTTGGCCTTGAGCGCTGAGTGGCTTCTTGATGAGTGAGCTCCTCCATGGTGCCCTGGACAGTGGCTCTGCCAGGAGCCCAGAAGCTGCGCTAGAATGACCAAGATGAGATTCTGGGTGGAGTGAACTCTAGCTGTCCAACCCTTTTACCTTGATGGGGACTTGAACTGCTAAGACTTTTTAAAAAGCGCCTTTGCCACATTTAATCACTATGATTCACATCTCTTAGCTATTCCTCTCAGATGTCCGTAAGTCAGAATTTATGAACCCGACATACTAACATGAAAAATTGAATGTCACTATTTGGAGAATAAATATATTAAAAGTATTTGTTGAAATTTCCTGTCAAGAGGGATACAATTTCTGCGGGCTTTGCAGTTTCATTCATCAGTGCTGCCTTTCGTGATATTCCACCTGTTTATCTGTGAAGCACTTAGGAAAATCCTACACAGTGACGCGCTCTGGTCTTACCCAAAGGAAGTGTCTGTGCACCAAAAGCACCATCAGAATGTTACCTACCTTCTTCTCCAGTGACATAACCCAGGACCATTCCACAGAGTAATATGGATAACGCTTATTTTATATTATGGCTAATTTTTTTGCAGTGTTTATAGTTTACAAGATATTTTTCACAATGAGACCTCATTTAATTCTCATAATAACTCTAAAGGTATTACATAACCCATATTTTAGGACAGCATTTTTGTTTGTTTACTTGTTCGTTTATTGAGACAAGGTCTCCTATGTAGTTCAGGCGGGCCTTGAACTCACTTTGTATCCCATGATGACCTTGAATGCACAGTGATCCTCCTGACTCAGCCTCCAAGTGCTGGTATTACAGGTGTGCACCACCCCACCTGACTCTGGGACAGCATTTTAAATTATGCCTATAATACAAAAACTCTGAACTACCAAATATAGAAGTAGGAAGTATTTTTATTGTATTAGCTGAGTCATTGTGTATCTATACATGAGCACTGACTTACAAAGTTCTTTTTAATGAACTAATTTAAGGGATACATGACATGTTTCATAGTTTGCAAAATGGAAACTCATATCATTAGTGCCTGTTACATAACCATGACACTGCTTACATGCTTACAACTTCTCTTTGGTTCACCATTTTTGGTATAAGTTACCATCTATGTTTTAGAAGGTCAATATTCTTAAAGAAAATTTAACCTAACTTGGCAATGGAGTGTTTCAACTGATTACCTCAAAAGGCCCTCTTGGTGGAAATGTGTCTTTAAAGCTGTATTGGTGTTCAGCCTATCGGCTCACAACTTGCTCATAAGATGAAATAGTGGTGACTTGAAAGTATCATGTAGTTCACATCTTTACAGATATTATGAATTAAACTACTGCAGGAAGGCAGACTCATCCAAGCACTTTTAAACCGGTTGCCGTTACCTATTAAAATTCAATATACACTTCCTTAGGACTCAGGCATGTCACTCCAGATGTACCCAGAAAAAAATTCCATGCTCTTATGCATCAAGAGGCATTTACAAGTGTGTTCTCTGATGCTTTTATTTCCAACAACACAAAGACTATTAACAACAGAGAGGAAAAGTACCTGTGATGTGTTTTACAGTGACACACTTTACGACAATGGAAATGAACTCACTGCAGGAAACTGCAGCAAGGGTCTACCAGAAGCCTCAAACAGCACATGCTGAATAATGCTCTTCAACTACACAGCACAAATGTGAGCCCACTGAGATGGTACTGCATGAGGGTATGTGCTTCAGTGGCAAAGCTGTAAATAATACCAAGAGCAAGACTGCGGTTTCCATAATGAGCAAAGCACTGGCTGCCTTTGAGAGGTGTGGAGGGGAGGCTGTGGATTTAAGGAGAATGTGAAAGCCTTGCTAGTGCTGGTGGAATTCTGGTGCTTGACACTGGTAATTATTACACAACGCTTTAGATTTACTCATTAAAACATTTTTTGATACTGTTCTTTATGTATGTTTTCTTTCAAATAAAGTGAATTGACAGTAAAAATAACTATTTTGACTACACAGGTATAAAATGTATCTGGGGCTTCTATAAGGGAAGGAAACTTAAAAACAGAACTGTTCCTTTAATCTGAATATAAAACTAAAAGGCATGTAAAAATACATACGTGAGGTGCAGGGCCAAAGCAGGAAAACCCCAAACGGAGCTTAGCCTGGGCAAATTGGTCCCTTACTGAGATCTTGTCTCAGACTGCAATATAAACCCAAAACCCACAGGCACCACAGCCCTGTGTGAAGCCACGGGGTTCAATTCTCAGTACCAGAAAAGAAAGAACTTAGGAGCCCAAGAAATCCTTTTCTGCACAGACAAATAGTTGTGGATTTGAGAAGTAACATTAGGAAAAAATGTTCCCTCAACCCAAACCATTAATGACTTGAAGAAAATTTCTAAGAGAGATAAAATCATCAGAAATATTCTAAACTATTTTATGACTGTCATCTTTGATTCAGAGGGAAAATGTTATGGTACTAACTGCTATAAACAATTGGAGATTAGGAATGGTGTGGTATTCTGTGCATTTCTTCCTGACCACGTAGAATGGAATGCAGACATGGAGTTTTGGGTAAAATGCAGCCCTAATGTTTTCCGTGATGATAAAGCATACTGGTGAGTAGCACACAGAGTCAAGTCAAGTCTGCTGAGTCTCAATCTTGGTTTTACTACCCAAGTGTCTCCGGGAATATTACCTGCATTTTTAGCTTCTGTATTACCTATTCTCTCATCTCTTAAACAAGTGTGATCATATTAACTCGTACATAGCCTGCACATAAGAACAAAAACTGATAGCTAAGAATCTATAGCCGGGAGGGTGTGTGACTTATTATCCAATCCATTGTTATGCTGAAGCACGGTTTGGCCATACATGCATTACTAGAGCTTTCAAGAGGTAAGATTATGAACTGCTTTACTGAATGCAAGCCATGAATTTTAGTCTGAGCAAGAGCATAAGGAAGACTACTTGTCAATAATGATTTCCTACTGCAGGTAGTTTTCCTGGGGGAGTGCTGAATATATAAAATGAAAAGCATGACCATATGCTGAAAATTAAAATGCTTAGCAAAAGGGGAAGAGAATATGGACACATCTTATTCTCGTTGACCATTCAAGTAAAAAATTTTTAAACAGAATAACAGACACCCATGTAAATTTGTATTTCAGGAAAACAGTATTTTATACCTACAGTGCAGATAGTTAATGGATGTCCTGTACTTTTATTTGTTTGATTTGCCAAGCCTAAATATGAGAAAGTCAGTATGCAATGAAAATCAAGCTAATTGTTCAGAGCAGAGGTTGTTTTGTTGTCCTAATTATGTGGACTCAGCATATTTCCCCTGTGACTTCGTAAATTATCTTTTCAAAATTGTATCGGTAATAAAATTTTAGAGTATGAAGATGAGCTTTCTAAAATACATCCTGCTTCAGTCTCATTTCCTCTTCCAAATGTCTTGAATCATCCAACTCTCCAGTTTCCAAGGACAGAAGCCTCACACTCCTTAACTTGGTTGATGAGGTCCGAAGCATCTGGTCCCTGTCCACTTAATAAGTACTGTCCACAGTACCTCCCCACGCACACTCTTTGCGCATACTCTAGACAAGAAAGGTCCTCACTTTTCTTTGAAAACATTGTGACCTTTTATGTTTCTTACCAATTTAACACCTCTGTAAAATCTCCTGCTTATCCTTTAAGTGCCAACCAAATATGTTACTTCTTTTAAACCATCTCCCAAACTCCTCTAGGTAAAACCAGTTTCTTCTATAATCACAAGACATTTTGCCCATAATGCTATAAGGTACATGTTACACTATACACTATACTGTTATATTTCTCTCTGCCATAACAGAGTAGAAGGTGAGCTCTTAGAACAGGATTGATCCTTATTCTCTTATGTATCCAATCAAGTGTGTTGGTGCCTGATTCACAAGAGGTGCTCATTAGGGTGTTAGCAAATGAATGAGTGGGTGGGTGGAAGAGTGGATGAAGGCAAACTGGGTGACTTGTTGCTATGCTCCCAACATGACTGCCATCTCCACTAGCCAGTTTCTAGTTTCCAATAATTCACTATGGAGAAGTATCCAATTGTCTATTATCAAAGGTAACCACTGTGAGTAGAAAGAGCTGCAGGTGAACTGACAATGTCATCATTAATTTTGAATAAAGAGTCAGAATATGCAAACATACATAAATGATAATACACTACAATAAATATGAGAAAATGTAAAATATGTGCCATGTGTACTTGGAACAAAGAACTGTGTGACAGTGAGAGTTACCTTTAGATACACAGATATAAAAACAAACTTATAGAGTGAATTCATATAACACAAAAGTGGTTTGCCCCCATCATCCTCCAAAACTCCACATTCTCAGTCTACAAGGCCAATTTAGTATCTTATAGTTGGAGTTCTTTGAGAAATTGCATTTTCCAGTACAGGACTTGTCATTTCTCAGTGCAATTCATTATTTATTCCCTTGTCTATGTACTTTGGTGTAAAAGGCTTGACAAATGTAAGGGACTCTGGCATATCAATCTTGGCATTTTTTACAGAACCAAAGATGGATGAATGGATACTTGGATGGATGGATGGATGGATGGATGGATGGATGGATGGATGGATAAATGAGTGGACAAAGTGTGTAAGCAAAGGGATTTTCATTTTCTGTTTGGTGTTTACCAACCCTGAGTGCCCTTCAGAGTCACCTGAACTTCTTTCAAAACAATACTATTTCATTCATACCACTTAGGACAATTTAAATCAGAATCTTTGGGTAGATAACTTTCACAATGATAGGTTTTAAAAGCTCCAACTTTTCAAAGAAGCATTGGGCTGGACTTACAGCTCAGTAGTAGAACACTTGCTTAGCATGAGTAAGGTCTGGATTTCATTTCCAGAATCTGCCTACCACCTCCTGAAAAAGAGAAAGAGAAAAGGAAAAGATAAGAAAATTAGGGGCAAGAGGAAGAAATGGTAAAGAAAAGAAGAAGAATCTTACAACCTCAAGTTTCCCTTCATGGAATCCACCTCTGTTGCCTGGCTCAGTCTCCGGAATCTCTGTTATAGTACACAGTTGATGATTTCTTGAATCTCCAATTTTCCAAATTCTTTCTAAGCAGCAGAACAAGTTTTATGGTGCATGTCAGTTAACATCCTTTAAGATAGTTTGTTCTTTTGCAAAATTTTTCACCAAAGAATGCAACTGTTCGATTTAGCTTCTGCTAGATGTTTTCCATGTCATCAAATATTTGATTATAGAGATATAACACTATGTTGATTACTCCTCCTTTAAACTGCGATTCTCCTGCTTTTCACTTTACAAGTACTTTGAAGTAATCATCTTATCACACTAGCCAAATATCTGATACTTCCAAGTAAGGCCTTACTTTAAATTTATATGAAACCATCACAGAGAGATCCAGCCCTGATATTACCACAATAGGAAGATTGTTTGTCTCTAAATTTAGGCCTCAGAATAAATGCTGGGATTCCAGAATAGAGATGGATGGAGAATATGATCCATGTTAGAAAGAGATCATGGATAACTGTGTCTTAGATTTGGAGTTTTTTTTACAGTATTGTTCCTTGTAAGTGAAAGTTACTAATAAATCATTACAAAATATTTGTGTGCAACATTTTCTGATTGGAGGATCTTCATTTTAATTTGTTGCTTTAAAATAAATTAGTAGGAAGAGGGGTTGATGGGAGGGGAGTGGAACATGAAAACAAAGGTATCAAGATATATCGTGTACAGGTACAAATTCCCTCTGATGAATATGACCCACATGGACATCTGAATTGTACCAATAAACTTAATAATACAAAAAAAGTACAATGAATTAGTAGTAATAAATCAGGAATCCAGATCAAAAGAGAGTTCAAGCACATGAGATTAAAAAATATATGAACATGTTCCCACAATGACTGAGGTCTCCTGTGGGTATTTCTGATTACAAGATAGTTACATTCAACACCTGAGTGGGAAAGCGATATTTCTAGAACTGTATCATTGAGTCATTCAGTTTTAAAAGAGAAGCGAAAAAAAAAACCTAGGATTGAGATAGGAAAAAATATTAAAGGTCAAATTTTAAAAGACCATCGCTTGCAGGAGGCCTATGGAATATTCAAGTTGATGGGGAGCTCAGGGAGGATGTGTGGTTGAGATTCAAAAATAGTAGACTCCTGAAAGTAAGCCTTCATTGGCTAATTAGCAGTCAGTACCAGTCCCATAAGGAGGAAAGAGAGTACAAGGGAAAGGAATAAGGGAAGTAGGACATTTTCTGTTACAAAAGAAAAATGCAGACTCTACCCACATTACCCTCATAATAACAAAGTAAGGAAGCCCAGCCAAGGAATCAGTGTGCTCTCTTGGTGACTGTGCAGCTTGGCACATGTGGTGGATTGACAACTGGGGATCAACTTGTAACCCCCAACTGAACTGAGTCAGCGCGGTGCTGCGTGTGCAAGGCCCACCCGAGGACTGTTGCCAGTAGCATAAGAGGCAGAACTGGAGAAGAAGGGGAAGGCTGTCGGGAGCTGAGAGAGGCTTTGAAAGCTGGTAGAAGGTGTTGGGAGCCTGTTGGAAGCTGTTAAGAAACTGTTGGTTCCTTTGGAGGAGCTTGTAATGCTGGCTTTCCTGATGAACTCAGTGTTCCCACTGTCCAAGGAGCTCAGGACCTTGTTGCTGAGAATGGCTTTGGTTCACTCTGGGGGAACTCTGGTCCTCACCTGAATATTACTTCCTGGCTATAGTAGGGAAGATGGTGCACTGCTCAGTCTCCTGGGGAATCTTGTCACATTGGTTTTCCTGTTGGCAGCTTGGCTATTCTGATCATCAGAGGAACTCAGAACCTCACTGATGCTGAGGATGGCTGTGGTACTCTCCAGGGGAACTTCGGTTTTCTTTTGAGCGTTGTTTCCTGGCTCCAGTGTAGATCCCTCAGCCTGCTAGCAGAGACCTTTCATCTTGCTGGCACAGACTTTCTAGCTTCCATCACTGACCTTTGGGCCTTCCAAGTGCAGATCTGTGAAACAGTCCTGCATGAGATATTGTTGTGGGCTCCAGGCTTCCAGTTGGATTCGTGGGAGGCATTGTTACGAGTTCTAGGTCTTCAGCTGAACTCATGCAGCACATTATCATGGGATCCAGGCCCTCAGCTGGATATTTTGGTCTTTACTGTTTGGATAGATTTCCTGTACTCTCTTGTATATGATTCTTTGGGTGACTATTATAAATAATCTTCTAAAACATGTGACCTGTATAAAATTGTTCCCCTTGCAATAACTCTCAAACAATGACAGCACATATTCAGGGAATGAAAAGGAGCATGATTCCTGAAGGAAGAGGGTAAGTGGACCTCTGTCCCCAGAAGGATTGGATAACTTCATCCAAAAGGCGGGCAGTGTTCAAAATATTGTAAGCCACATTTACAATTAAGTGTAACTTTGGTGTTTTCCACATCCAGCTAAGGCAGTGGTGGTGAACCTGTACACAGCAGGCTGTTTGTATCACTGAAAGCTCTAACAGCTTCGCCATCACTGACAAAAGGCATTCTTAAGGCCTGAGGTAGGTTAGGACATAGTTGGAACAAGAAAGCAAATTCTTCCTCTGCAGAATGCAAATCTGAGCAATTTGAAAAGAAATTAATTAACTAATTAACTGATTAGTTAACTTTTAAAATTTCTAGAGGTGAAAGGAATGAAATTCTAAAACTCTTCCATTCTTCTCGGTTCAGCTAATGGAGTCTGTAGTGATAAGCAGCTGACTGATTATTCAAAGATTTTTTTCTCACGAAAGGCTATACATTGGTTTTGTACAATAAACTGTGCATAGAAAAACCTATTTTTTAAAAATACAAATAAACAACAAATATGTAATTTGATGTTCAAAAATCATTGGACAAGTTGCTGCTGGGAAGTCACTGTCATAGGGTTTTGGGCCTTGACATAGATCTGGGACAAATACCTGGAGTAACTGCATAATGCTAAAGTTTCAGTCCTTCTGTAGAAATGACAAACTATCTGAAGGATGAGTATTAACTTGATCTTAATGAAATGTTGGTCACTGACTGGTCAGTGACTGGAGGAAGCGCCCCATGGTGAAATCTCCAGAGTGCGAATGGTTTGACTTGACTTCTGTAAGGAAAAACCTAAGCCAAAGAGGATAAAATCCAAACATGCTTACACAAATCTGCAGAAAATTAGTTAACAACAACATAGTAGTAACGTGTCTTAAGTTATGTATGTCAAATGGTTTCATCTGTGAAATTAGACACAACAGAGCAAAGGCCAAGGAATCCTAATGCAGAACTTCATGTTTCCTTTCAAAGACATTCACCTGTTCACCCCTCCCCTCCTCCCCTCTTCTTGCTTTTGCGATCTTCTTTCTTCATCAAAAGCAAAGCAAAGCTAAACAGAAGCATGCCTCTCAGAAAGCTAGGGTGAGCCACAAGCTCACATCTGTGGTCACTTTGCCTCATCACGACCTGGTGGGTACGAAGGTTTGTAGGTCAGGACTCAGCCGGCTGTCTTGATTATGAAATCACATTTTCAATGAGGCTATTTTTATATAACAGCTTTTATGAGGTCATCATAGAAGGTAAGACCTCAGAAATGTAATAATTGCTGGCGTAAGTGAAGTACAAAGCTCCAACTATGGATATTCTTATTTTATAGGAGGACAGCTGAGTCAGACTTTTCTTAGTTATCAGAACTATCTGCTATATCCAACTCTATTTTAGAATCAGTGTGGGCTTTGTTTCCAGAGATGCTAATGATTTGATCTGTGGCACATAGGAATGTATGTGATTTATTACAAAAATGTTTAATTTTCCTTTCATTGCATTAGAGTCTGTGAATGGTTATATCCAGTCTTTAATTAAACATGATTTATACAAATTGAGGTCAGTTTCCATTTAGATTGCTTGTGGTGTTAATCACAGTGCACAGAGCTGTCACAGCTGAGAGAAAGCGCTGTTTTCTGACACGGAATCACCGCCGTGCAATTTGCTTCTGTTCGAGCACACGTGTTATTGTGTATGTACATGGGTAGCAAGGAGTGCAAGAGATTTTAATTCATTTAAAATAGTGTTTGAATTTCTGTGAAGTTAGATTTAAGCACTTTTTGAGTTTTAACATGAAAACATTGGAAAACCTCATTTTAATTAAAGAGCAGCTCATTCTTTAGCAAACACTGAATGTATTCATGCAGTGTTCCCACTTCACCAAATGCTTATCCAGTTTGTTCCACTTTCTCTTAACCTCTGGGAACTGAGAGCTGCTTACTTAAGAATCAGATGCATATTAGCGTTATCCATGCACACCCGTGTTTATAGCCAAGGAACTCACAATAGCTAAATCTTGGAAGAGAACTCTACATGCATAAGCAGACAAATGACAAAGTGTGGTATTTATATACAGTGGAATACTAGACTGCTGTAAAGAATGATGAGCTTGAGTCATTTGTGGGGAAACGGACACACCTTGAGACCATATAGTTATGTGAAAAAATCAGGTACACGAATGTAAATGGTTTGGTTTCTCCTATATGAGAAATCTGAATGTACAAATAAAGAATGAAATAAAAGAAAGATCATAGGAAGAAGGGAGATAGATCTTTCTAAGTGGAAAGGACATCAAGAGATGGAGGGAGGGACCCTGAGGGGAGGAAAAGGCACCGGGAAAAGGAATTAAGACATGTTATGTACATGCACTGACTCCACAGGAGGAACACGAGGAACAAACATATTCAAGTCAAAAATTAACAAATCGGATGCCCTGTTTATAACTTGCATTGTTGATTCTAGGTATGGCCTGGTGATCAAAAAGGTTTAAATTTGACTTGTCACAGCTCCATGCACATTCACGTATTTTAAGTGCTGGTCAGGGTGCAAACACACGGGAGATGCAGGGATGTAGACACCAGGCTGTGCTCATTACGAACATATGCACAACATTGTTCTTCTCACACTGCCAACTGTCAGAGTTCCTCCATTTACAACGTCCAGGCCACAACACCTAGCTATGACTGTACTCATGATGCATGCAAACCTTAAATGAGAAAATTGACTGATCTTTTACCAGAGAACTAAATTGCGCATTGGTCCTTTGTACCATGCTTGTTTTTCTCTCCTTTCCTCTCTTCTCCTCATCTCTCCTTTCCTCTCTAACCTCCTTCTCTCTTTTGCTGGAGGGTTACAGTGGCACAAATTTAGGAGTCAGTCATAATTCAAAACACAGTTCTTTATAGAGATTATTAAAGGATTTATTCTATTATAAATCACTTGAGTTGTTTAGCATCTTATAATTTTGTAATTGTGGTTGTTTTCATCATTTTGAGACAGGCTTTCGCTGTGCCGTCCTAGGCTGACCATGAACTCACTTGGCAGCCCAGGCTGGCCTCAAACTCTCAGTGAGCCTCCTCCCTCTGCCTCCTGAGTACTGGGATCACAGGCATGCGCCCCCACACCTAGCTACAAGTTATTTAGGTTACCAGTGAACACAGTCATGAATTTTCCCTGTGCTCAAGTGGGGACAAAGAGGAACCAAACAACACTGCCTTGGGAGAAAGTCACAGCCTACCTAAGGGAATCGGGACCATACTTTTCAGACTGGGCTTTGGATAAAAGTATGGCCAACTCAGCAAGCAGGAGATGCTGTGAAAAAGAAGTTGAAAGAAAGGGCAGACAGACAGTTTTTTAGTACTTTCCCTTTGTTCTTTCTTGAGAGGAAGGTTTTAGTGATCACAGTGCTTTAAGCCATGGGGATAAGTCAGGGCTTCTGGAATGTCTTTGATTCAGGAGATTGGAAGGCTTGTTGAAATCTGAATGAGCATTGGCTTGCTCACATTGCTCTTTCTATTTTTTGTTAAAAGTGTACCAGGAAATATTTATTGGCAGTGTCGGTCTTCTGGCTATAAGGTGGCATTTCTGGAACTGCAGAACAGGGCAGGGCAGGATCTCCGTGAGTGAAGCTGGCCGTCTGGCTAAGTGAAAGGTGAAAGACGTATTGGCAGATCATTTCCAAACAGTGCTGCTGAGGTTTGTAAGACACAACAACTGAGACTGAGATCTAGAGCAGATAGGGAACATGGAGTCAACGGCGGGGGTGACAGAGCTGGGGCCCTGTGTTTTTTAGCTGCTGTGCCAGCCCCACAGGACTCAGCCTGGTACCACCCTTGGATGGGAAGGTTAGTAAATATCAGAGATGGATATTTGACTCAATTAATTGTTTTCTTTTTGCTTTGAAAATGCACTCTTTTCTCTAAAATCAGCATAGAAATGACTGTAATTTGTTGAACGCATTGTATTTCATGCAGTTTTGTACCGTTATGTTTAATAATGATACACCGAAGGTGGGTCCCTTAGTCACCCTAACTTTAGCAACTCCTGAATGAGATTAGGAAGTGATCATCATTTACCTTTATTATACTTTGGATGTAATGAGCATTAGCTATTAGCTCTAATTTGCTTCTCATCATATTCATCAAACATGAACTATTTAGAAACTAAAACATCTCTGTCAGTTAGAATTTTAATGAATTAAGATGAAATGAGACAGTGTTAATTGGCAGTTGTTGCTGCAGGCTGGTTTCTAGATCTTGTAAGTGAAACCAATTCATCTCTCCATCAGGAGTAATTTGTTTGATTTAATTCTAAGGGTATGCTGAATATTTCCCGAAACTGTTCCTATTTATTTTCAGAACTGGAGAATGGCTTAGTTCTGTTGGTCTTCTTTTGTTTTGAATTTTTAGTTCTTGAAATTGGTTTAATTTGATTTTTAATTGTTGGTTTAAGCGGCATTTGTAGTGACACATCTCGTACATGAATACTCAAGGAACAGCATTACTGGAGCATTTTTATTTAAAATGCCTAAAACCTCCAGCATCTCATGATTTTACCATTAATCCTCTTTCTCTGTTCTGTTTTCCTCAGACATAAATGAATGTGAAGCTGAGCCTTGCAAAAACAGTGGTATATGTACAGATCTTGTTGCTAATTATTCCTGTGAGTGCCCAGGAGAATTTATGGGAAGAAATTGTCAATATAGTAAGTATTTACATATATACATAATTTTATGCATGTATCCTTCAATTATTATGGAATCTGGGCCAAAATCAGTATCATTCATTTTCATTCAGAGTGCATAACTGATTGAAATGGCACATTCTATAGTTGCTCTGCTTAATGTTGTAAATGTACAGGCTTCATCTGGGACATGTCTTGGAACACAGAACATGTGAGTATAGTATCTGTGACCTGAAAAGAATGTCTCAGGTCGGGCTGGGGATATAGCTCAGTGGAATAAGCGCTTGCCTAGCGCAGGGTCCTGAGTTCGATCCCCAGTACCGCAAAAAAAAAAAACAAAAAAAAAAAACAATGTCTCAGGTCCTCAGGTATCCAAACCCACCTCTGTGAATCCCATTTTGGCTTTTGAATATGTGTATGGCTTCATGTTGCTGCAGTGTGGTTGCTTAGGACCAGAGAAGCCCCAGAACTGGATAGCCTCTGCCACAAGTAAGTGGAGACAAAGAAGGACCCGTGTACCCGGCTCACCCGTCAGCGGGATTTCACAGTCTGTCTTCTTGGAAAGGTCAGACAGTAGAGTTTTGAGATGATGAATTGAATGAGGGGATCCTTATTTGCTTAAAGTGTTTACAAGGAGGCGGAAAGTATTGACCCGCTAAAAGTACACACCCTTGGAAAAAGGGGAAAGTAGACTCAGTGGATGGGGCCTCACGTGGGCTGAAGCACGTGCAAGTCACACTCGTAGTACAGGGTTGTCGTTGTCACCACGATTGGTTGTGATGGATGGGCAAGTGTGAAAAGATCACGCGCTACCGGTGTCCATGGATTCTGCTACTGGAGCCTCAAACAGTTCTGTGCAAGCTCAGAATAAAGACGCAGAGGAGAATGTAGATGCAGCAACTGAGGCACAGGTGGGGTGGCTTTGCCCCAGCTTTGCAATTTATCTGTGATAGGAAACAGAGCTACTGATCATACGAGTCTTCAGCGTGCCAGCTCAGTATGTTTTTCTCTAAACTGAAATGTCACCTCAGATGCAGATGATTGCGATGAACCTGTAGAGACAGTACGCCTCCTCTCTCTCTCTGTCTCTCTCTCTCTCTCTCTCTCTCTCTCACACACACACACACACGCACACACACGCGCGCGCGCGCGCGCAGAGTAGGTGTCCCCTTTGGAAACAGTAACACATTTGTCACTTCTCTTTTCTTCTCGTTTTCTTCTCTTTTCACCATGGTCTTTATAAAATAAAATAGAGACTAATATAGAATGATTTCTTGGAGTTATTTACATAAAACTAATGCTCTATAACACTAATTCCCCCAATCCTAATAAATTTCACTAAAATAAATAAATTCTGAGTTTCAAAGATAAATCTGCATTGGGGAAAAAATGTTTCTTAGCCTTAGAATGATTGGAAGAAGGCATTGAACATGAATTGATGAAGAAAACCACACGAGGTAAAGGCCGACTGAGGAAGCGGTGACCACACAACCACGATGCACCTTTCCCTTCAAGCACTGCACTGACTCCCCGTGAGTTGCAGGCCGGTTCAGGTCTTTCTCCTTCTCAGGCACAGACTTGCATCCTTTACTTCTTTGTGTCATGGGATTTGAAGTCTGAGGTTCAGTGAACCCTGGAATCTCTACTGGAGCCCTCCACAGTGCCAAGGAAGGAACAGTTTATTAAGATGATGAATAGATGATGTCGGTGAACCCTTTACATTGATACAGTGTGAGGCCCAAACAGAAGGTCTTACAGGAAGTCCTGAAGATCTTTGGGAGAACTGGACACACTACCTGGCTTAGCACACATTAGGCACAGTAAAACCATCTCTGACTCACAGCAGCCTGGCCAGAGAGAGGCCTTCCCATTTTCCTGAAGTCAGAACTGTGTCAGGGCACATCCAGAGAGACCAGCCTTGGGACAATGCTGAAATTCTAGCTCATGCAGCTCACTGAATGAGTTTAAGAATTGGCATCCGAGAATGTACACTTCTTAGAAGAGATGCAGGGAAGAATTAGTGTAGTGATCAGAATTGTTGGTTGGAGGATGAAGACCTTATGACACAGATACATTGCCATGGAAAAGGAATGCGGGCTACCCAGCTGTAGTCCAAGAGGATACACTGAGATCAGCTATCAACTTGTACATATGTAATGGAGTTTTGCATTTCTGACTTACTTTTTAATTTATTTTAAAAAATAAAAGAAGGAAAACATTAACAAACAGACACCCATTTACAAAATAGCATAAGAACAATACAAAGAACAAAGAGTTACAAAGTGAGTTATTTTAAAGAGAAATCCATTTTAACATGTACAAAACAACAAAGAGAGAACATTGAAAAGGAATAAAACTAACTTAATAATAAAATATCTATATACAAATAGCAAAATAAGAAAGATATGTAAACTGGCACATGTACAATAAAACTGGAGTATAAATATCAATATCATTAATTTATTATTTCTTTTAATCCAATAAAATTAAACAGTGAACAGAAAAGAATGGTTTGAATATGAAAAGAAACTTCCCATAAAGGATTAATACTTATTTCTGAATTGTGTCATCTTTATGCTTTCTGTGTATTTTGCATACTCACACATAGGTGTACAGTATTACCAGTATCACCCCAAGAATAAATATACTTACATGTATTCTGAATGAGAGAGCACTAGAGAAAGGAAAACAGCTGGACTTAATGGGCAACATCTTGCTGTGTCTACTTTGCATTTGGGGAGGGAACGGTGGAAGATGAGCAGCAGGAACACGTGGAAAATAGACACTCATACACTTTCACTTTGACACATACTCGCAGCACACACACACACATATTCACACACACTCAGGAGGAAATCTATTCTTAATCATGAGAAGAAAATTACAAGCAAAGGAGGAAACAAAGAAAAGGTTTTTCAAAGACGTCAGATCTTCCACTCTTCAGGTTGACTTACTGGAGGTTTCTCTCTACTGCTATCTGTGCTACCTCTGGTCTATTCTCAACCCATCTTCCAGAGAGACCCATTTTTAAGAAAGTCTGGATGTACTACCTTGCAGCCTAGCCTTCCAATCTCCTGACATCAAGCATTGGATGTGACAGTCTGTATCCTGAGTGGCACAAGACACACCTGTACCTCAACTTACCCCTTCATCATTCTCCAGCTGCATCTCAGCAGCTTTCTTGCTCCTGCAAAATTGTGGTGGTCAGGTAAAGAGTTAAGTTGTTAGACTTGAGACTCATTTCAGGAATTGACAGAGCACACTTCTGGGTGTCAGGGTGGGTCATGGAGACGAAGCCATGGGGTCTATGTCGGGCCCCTGGTTCCTGCTCTGGCCCTGTTCCCCGCTCTGGCTCCCAGCCACCATGAACCAAGCATCTTTGCTCCACAACCCCTTCCACCATGATGCTTCTGCCTGGGAACCAGCTGACCATGGACTGCATCCCCTGAAACCATGAGCAAAATAACCTTCAAATCCTTCAAATCATGAATTTCAGGTGTGGTATTCAGGAAAGGAGAAGTTGACAGATAAAATAGGCTACCACATACTTAGCACATTGTCACCCTAGGCATTTCCTTCCTGATTACACCCCTCTCTTGGGTCACACTGCTGTCCTCATGCTCACTGTATAAGCACCCTCTGCTCCATAAGCCCTTCCTTGGCCACTTTTCCTCTTGACCTCAGCACACAACAGCATACTTCTCCGCTTTACTCTTCCTCCTTCATACTAATCACTAGCACGTTTTCACACTTGTATATTGTGTAGTGACCATTTGCTCAGCACTTACACTTCAGGAGAGAAGGATTTCACAGTTGTAAACACAGTTGCCAGGAAAGTGTTGGGACTCAGTCTGTGCTCAGTAAATGACCTGTGGAAGGAATGAACCCAGCTCTCTGAGTTTCTTAAGTGTAAAAAGAACACCTGATTTTTCTCAGTGTCTTCAACTACCACCAAGTTACTTTCAACCCGGGTTTTCCATTTTTAAGCAGTATTCTAAAGCTGCTTTGTCAACATAATAAAATGTATTCTAGCATGTTAGTTGGTACTTAATAAGTGTAGATAGAAAAATCGGATTGCTTTCCTTTGATTCAATAGATTCCTACAATTATGTGTTGCAGTGAGCTTATGAAAATGGATGTAAAATAACATAGGGACTTCTCTTTTAAGGCTGCTTGTGCAGGAGGACATCTTGAATGTTCATACTGCATCATTTATGTATTTAGCAATAGGCACCTATTCCTGCTGTGATCAAAACCACTACCACTAATGAGGCATGAAATATAAAAGCAGTGATTTGAGAGATAATTTCTTCATGGTGTAGACAGACAGGTCTTATTATCTTTCTGTGTAGCAAAAGGATTTGCCCACCTCAGATCTTATCACTTCTCTGCTTCTCCCTAATTTTTACTGGACTTTGCATTTTAATGTTTTCTAGGGCAGCCTTTGCCATTGCAATGGGAAGAAATATTTGGAATATTAATGACATTGAATATTTAAACAAATGTATATTTTCATTTTCAATTGAGTAATTAAAAGCAAGATGCTTAAGCTATTATTTTAAATAAATACTGTAAAACAAGTCTATGGATTCTATTATAATGTATGTCTTTAATAGTGTTATTAAGCTCTTTTACTTTATGAGGATTAAACATACCTAACCTTACATATTATGATGTGATACACATTTATTTGGTAATAATTAGTATATAAGTCAATGTCAAATGAAGCTTTTCAGTAACAGTTTCATTTTTCAGATGTTAAGAATGACCTCTTTAATACTTGCCATAAAGTTTGCCTTGAAAAAAAATAAATAAAAAATAAAAATAAAAAAAAAGTTTGCCTTGAAAGTTCCAGTAATTATTTACTAATATTTAGAATTGAGTTAAGGTGCTAATACTTCTGATTTAAATAATTCCAACCTATGCATTCAGATGTGGCTCATAACAGTTAAGTTAGCAGATGTTAATTATTTTTAGTTTTATTTGTCATTTATGTATTATAAGAGATTTGATGAAGCTTTATTTTTGTTTTTTTGGTACCAGGAATCGAACTCATGACCTCAGTCTTGCCAGGCAAGCATTTATGCCACTGAGCTATATCCCCGGCCCTGAAGCTTTGTTTTTTATTCACTTGAAATGGCTTCTGATTGACAGGCAAAAGCCCTGTGGGGGTTCCTACAGTATGTATCTCAGCACCACAGCAGTTCTTCTAATTAAAGTCCTGTTACCTGTCTTATTCTCAAGTATTCGCATGGCTGTTTTCATAAACAGCGTGAAAGGTGAAGGATGATGGGCTGTGCTGAGGAATGTCTTCTTAAAAGAACTGCTATGCCTTGCTGTGTGTGTTTCACAGAAAATGGTATTTAAATCAGAGTAACTACAAAGAAATTGCTGGCACGTTAGTCAACTAATTTAAAAATAACTAGAGTTGTTTTCATTTATTAAGCTTTGTGGCCCACAATAGCCATATACGTTTCCCTCCTGGCTGTTTAAGTGAGACATGATTAATTTTTAAGAATGGTGCTTGAATGTATTGCCATCGCTGACACTCTTTCTGGAAATTAAGATAGCTACCCAGGGAGCCCTCATAATGCAATGTCCCAAACCATTATGCCAGAGGGAATTAAGGCTTGGATGATTTCAAAAGGCTGAAGGAAAATTAAAAACTGAAGTCGTCCATTGAAAATATTGTGATGTTTCAAAATGTCTAAGTTATCCAGTTTTCTTAAACTCAGTGAAATTATTTAGGCAATTCTAGACATTATTACTTTAAGAGTTTTATCTACAGCTATGAGAATAAAAGGTTATACATGTAAAAACATTTTGAAAATTATAAATTAATATTCCCTTAATTTTCAGTAATATAACACTGAGTCTTCATAGAAGATAAATAAGTATAAAGAGACAAACATATACATAATATCAGTGAATATTGCATATTTATCAGTGAGCATTGCCTATATTTATTTTTATATCATGTGTACTACCAGTTACCTCTATGTAAACATAGGCATAGTCAGTGAAAAGTACTAAAAAATTTATAAGTAAATAACTGCCATGATATGGATATATATTAGGTCATTAATAATACATATTATATATATTATATTCTCAATGCTTACCACTTCTTTAAAAATGAATTTATACATATAGATGTCCTTTGTAAAAAATCAAATTGCCAGCTAATTGTGATATGATATTGATGTTAACGTCAAACATTACTGTCACGCAAACCTTGGCCTCAGTGCATTAGATGGCAATTTGTTAATCCTCTCAGCACTCTTTGAGATAGGTGCTACTGGTTACTGATTCCATTTTACAGAAAACATCAAGCTACTGAGTGATTAAATACTTCACTTATGTTCTCACGGCTAATAAACTGCAGATTTTGGCTTCAGTCCCGGTTTCTGCAGCTGCGAAGCCAAGTTCGATGCTCTTCTGCCCCTTTGCAAGTGAGGCATCCTGGTTATTATACTGCAGACACTGAAAACACTTGCCCTCCATGAGTGGCCTCGCCCTGGAGGCAGCATCACAGGAGACACTACTTAAGCTTCACCTTCAGATAGAACTGGGCTTTAGCTTTTGACTATCTCTACTTGTGACTCCATGTTCTGAAAAATAAGAATGTACAGTCCTGATTTCTGAGCCTCAGATATCTGAGCCTCTGATTTCTGTTCTGTGAATGGAATTAATATTAATACCATCTTTTGATTCCTATTGAGGGACAAATTAACATTAACGTACACAAAATACGTGGCTCAATACCTGTTAAAAATAAGTAATTACATAAGAACCTTTGAATTATTTGAAAAGCCAAAACCAGTGTACCTCTGCTTTTTCTTTTGTTACAGTTGAGTGTAATTTTAGATTTTACCATGCGTTCCAACAACTTACTCATCTTTGTAACTGAGTGCATCATGGAGAACAGCTTATGTAAAAGTAAGCAATGATGCCATGTACTATACATACATACAGGAAATCTCACTGCGTTAACATGGTTGTATAAATATCCAACCCCAACCAACCACTGCAGGAAATATTGTTACTTTAAAACAATATATGAAATAAATGCACTCCTGAATTGACACCTAATTTTATTTTTTATAGTTCCATGTTTGCAGTTATTATTAAGGTATCCCTGTTAGGAAATCAAATATTTTAATGGATGGCATGCAAAAATAAAAATCAGAATGAATAACTCCAGCATCTTCTTACGCTCTGAAGATGATGCAGTATTATACTGTTATATTAAAATAGAATTAATTTCCATCTCTTCTATCAAAGTAGGATGTAGACCCACAAGGAAAATATAAAATAAATTCACCAAGCCCAGAGGGACAATCATTGCACGACCTCACTTACGTGTTGAATACAGTCCTTGACCATTGAAGCAGGAGGAGAATGCTGTTTGCTACCTGAGGAGGAGGTAGAGTAGCCAGTGACTGTGCGGGCTCAGATACAGACCAGGAGATTTGGTGTGGTGGTACACAGTAGGGAGATCGTGTGTGACAGTGATGCACAGTATATTTCAAAAGGCTTTCAAAAGGAAGAATTTTGAAAGTTTTCACCGAAAAGAAATGATACATGAGGGTCAGATATGTTTAATTTAGGCATTATACACCATGCATGTTCGGAAACTTCACAAATACCCTACTAATATGTACATTTTTATGATTCTACATATCATTACAACAAAAATCAATAAATCCTGATGTAAAATATAGTTTCAGAATTAATAAATGTATTAACAAATTAATAATTCTGAAATTAATAAAAAAACAAGGAAGTGCCAGTGTGAACAAGATCAAGATAATTATGTGATTGAGGAAACCAGCCATAAATATTTTTGAGCTTTTCTTAGAGTAACTATGTACAGGGTTTTTAGTACAGAAATAAATGAATTAATTTAATTACCAAATTGCAATGCACTTCATCATCTAAAGCTGGGGCAAAATGGTAACTAGAATGAATTTAAATTATATTTCCATGTATTACATAGATTCATGGGATGAAAACTAAGAATAACACCACAGCAAGCTGTAAAACCTGAGCAGAGTCATGAAGACACTGTGGAGAGGGAGCTGACAGGGCAGCACTTCTGTTTGGGACATTCAAGGTAGAGACATTGAACTGTCACTGGAAGACAATGTCTCTGCAAACAAGCAGAGGGTGGTGGAGAGGAGAATTTTACAAAGGAGTAGACAAATAAGACCTTTTGTCCTTGAGAATGTTAATCTTTTGGTTTGTTTGTTTGGTTGGTTGGTATCAGGAATCAAACTCAGGACCTTGCCCTTGCCGGGGAATGTTAACTTTTAAGGGATGAATTAAGATATTGATTAATCACCAGGTGATAGCGTTTTTTAGAACAATCATTCACTTTTTAGGCCTTAACAGTATGGAGTCAAGAAATTTCTCTTGGAGGTCATGATCTGTCCAATGCAAACAATATTTATACATTAAAAATTCATCGTATCAACTAAATTTGCATTTTGTGCAGTTTTGAATCCCCAAAATAGACTTCAAATTTTGAAATGTTAACATACAAGAAATGTGACAAGAAATCAAGGAGAGAAAAGAAAAAGAATCATGAACTATTAATCCTAATTTTGTCCAAGATGATAAATAACTGTCTTTGAAACCAAAGTGTAATTTAATTTAGGTGTACCATGCATTGTTTAAATATAAATATAGGAATACAGCCGCTACACCAGTAGAACAGGAGAAGAGCTATCTGCTCATGTTGGTGACATTTGTAAACATCATAAAAAATGAAAAAACTGACTGTGCATTGATATAAGTTTTATACTCAGCTTTAGCAACATAATATTGAATTTAAGATAACAATAGTTAAGTCTACCAGCAATACAGACATCACCACAGGTATAGATTCTTAAACATAGATCATTATTCTAAGTTAATTTATTATATTACTTTAAAAGATGTGATAGTTAAAGGGAAAAAAAAACAGAATATCTACTCAAGTATATCAATAGCCCACAGGAAAGAAAGGATTCCAGTATTACTGCAAGATGAAGTCCTTACAACAATAAACACATAAAAAATTGACTCAAGACAAGACTGAATTGGATTGTGTGTGTGTGTGTGACATGTAAGTTCCCTCTTCAATTCAGTGCCTCTGGGTATATATATTTTTTCAAATGTTACCCAACCTTTCTTTTCGTAGATGTATTACACTTTAAAAGTTCACTAGCATACCTTAAAGTCATAATATAATGAAAGAAAGAGAAATAACTGCACAATGCTCAACTGTACTTGCCAGGACTTGTTATATCCCTGCAATAAACGGAATCAGATTGTCAGTACCTTATAATTTTGTATTTGATAGCTAATGATGGAAGATGCAATAAGACCTTCACCATTTTCAAATTACATGTTATTCATCCCCATTACTTGTTAAACTGCATAGCTCAAGGACTATAATTTACCTTGAATTTCTTATCTAGGATAACATTTATCCTACATTTCCCAATGCAAAGAAAGGAAGAAGAAGCACTCAGATATTAGGTGAGTTTGGGAACATGGAAAAAAATTTAGTGTCCATAAAATTTAAAATTGTAGTGGAGCATTAAATATACTGTTTTCTCAGACTGAAAATATTAAACTTTAGACCACTGATGGCCCCAGACCTCACCTTTATTGTAAAAAGAGAAGCCACATAAAGTATCTGCAGTAAGAGAAAGCAACATTTTCTTGTATAAGAAAATGGAAAAGCAGTCATTCTAGGACTGGGAAGACACAACATGGTGACGTGTAATTCACGGGTTAGACATCATTCTCTCCACATGTGATGATAGCATTCTTGGATGCTGAGGTGAAGCATGGAATTTGAGTCTGAAATGGTTATTTCATCATGGAAAATTACAGTCCAAATGACGGTGCCTTCTGCTTTTCTTTTAAAGAGAATTAAGAAAATAACAAAATAACAATGACATAGTCAAAAATAAAACAACACAAAAGCAATAAAAATAACACAAGGCTTCAAAACAAAATTATAGAAATTAAGAGCGGTTGTAATATTACATTTTGCTGTCTTCAACAAAGTTGCTCAGATTACCAGATGTAAGAATTCAAGATTGATCAAATCATTAAAGGGAATAAAACAATAGAAATGATACAGTGCTCCACTAAAGAAGATGGTAGGAATTCACCAAGCATTGCTATTGTGCATATTGTTGTCCTCAAATTAGTTGTTCAGATTACCAGATAGAAGCATGCAAAATTGGTTAAAAAAACTTAAGCATTAACTGTCCCTTTCAGTAAACCAATAGGCATCAGCAGTATTGTTAGCTTCATGATTTTGTACCCATGAATAGCAGAGCCAAACGCCTGCCTCAGATGAGAGGAAGAATGTAGATGGCTGCTGATCTTTCACCAAATGTGCACAGTTCTCCAGATGATGGCATGACTCCCTGGGCTCTCAGGGGTTTCAAAGAGTGGCAGTAAAATTTCACTGGCAACCTGGAGCTAAAGTTGGCAGTGAAAGAAACAACTAGTCTGACCCAGAGTTGCAGTTTGATTAGTGCACTTGAAAGTGATGGCTTCCCGCACAAGACAAAGAGAGCCCGTGATTTCAGGGCATCATCACAGCAGCCGCGTTCACCTGGAGGACAGCACACGGCAGACTTTGGTTCTGCTTAGGCACATTGAATTATAGGTACAGTCAGGATATTCAGATGTGATAGCGTGGGTAGTTATTAAAATGCAGACCCTAATGCAAGAAAGCATTGGTGATTAGGATTCAGATTTTGGAATCACATGAGAAAGGTAAAATGACAAGCTCTGTTGGCTTTCCTAAGAGAGAAAGTAAAGAGATTAAAGAATATAAGATTACTAGGGACAGAGATCAAGGCAGATAAAGTGGTTATTGATCCACAAAGGTACAAAAAAATACAATAAGAAGGTAATCTGAGGAGTAGAAGGAGAATGAAATGAAGAAAGAGCAGAGAAAATTATGTTTCCAGAATAGGAGCTGATCAAGGAAATGGAACCTAAGAAAAAGTTTCTGAAGTTGGAGACCCAGAGCACTCATGGGCCTCACGTAATCACGGTGGGCAGTGGAGAAGGCCAGAGCGAAAGCGTTCAGATGGAACCTGTGTTGAGTCAGAAATTATAACCACAAACCTCATCTCCCAGGTTAAGGTGCATGCTCCTGGGAGCGTATGTGAAACCCTAAAGAGCCGTTAAGGTGACCAAGGTCCTAAAAATAAATTTTATAATAGTTACCTTAATAGCTTTATCTGGTCAATAATACACATTCTTTTTAGAGCTCTGGAGGGAATAGACACATAAAGGACCCAACTTAAAAATAAATTGAACTTGAGGAATGTGGTTCTATAAAAAGAGTAGAGCCAGAGCAAAGCCAGTAAATCCAATACTAAAACTCAAGGTAAACAGGAGCAGGGACAGAAAATAAACTATTCTGACAAGAAAAATGGACACAACTATGGTTATATAAGGAAGCCTATAAATACTCAGCCCTATTATCTAACTACAAAACACCAAGAAATTGAAACTGCAGCTGTTAGCCCAGAAAAATCCAGAGATATTTGTGGTGATTTGTTCAAAGTCAAATTCACTTTTTATTTTCTTTAGTACAGTTAGGCAGATGCATAATTTTTTAAACATCCATAAAGTCACTATTTGGTACATAAGTATTGGTTCATATTCAGATGATATAACTTAATGTCATTTCCCTTTCCAGTAGAATGAATTTTTAATTCTAACATCATTAATAGTCTTCATTTTAATAGCCCTTTCCTACAGGGATTAATATAAAGGCAGGTTTGCCCCTACTCTTTAAATGTTTAATGCCAATTTTTAGCCTAAATTTAAGATTGAACTTGAAGGAATGACCAGACAAAGGTGTACTTTTTGAGAGAGACATGAGATAAGGTGACTTCTTTTCATTGAGATAATATAAACCTATCTTTATGTTTATTAATCACTGTTTGAAATTCAATTTCCATCCATTCCAAATATAGGCAGTAGTCACTCATACCATGAACTGTACCTCCCACTTTGTCACTAACACCAACTACCAACATTTTCATTTCACAGCATGCCTGTTGTAAATACATAAAAATGTCACTTACATTTTTCACTAAGAGGAATCTATAGTAGACTTGCCACGCTTATTTCATATGTTGACAGATCAATAAATATATCGACTTGCATTTTCAAATATTTTGAATTTCTTTACATTACTTTATATTTCATTGATAAAAAGGTAAAATAGAATTTCATAGCAAAGATAATAGGTGAATTGCAATAGTTAATACATTTCATGTTGTCATCTTCGAAGTAGTTGCACAGAGTACAACATATGGGCCGGAAAATTCTCCAGTCTATATTATCACCAAGCTTTCCTTTCAATGAACTGAGAGAGAGAGTAATAGTATAGCTATCTTGCATTTTTCTCCTTTTTCCCATCCTGTCTCTGAAAAACCTGTCAGCTTTATCAGAATAAAAAAGGCTCCATAGAAAAGTTCAGAAAACTGAGTTAATGGTTTACCTGTTTCAAAAGCTATTTTGCTGTGCATAATATAAAAGGAGGTTTTACAGACAGAAGCAAATAACAAGTAGTTTTCATTGAATTTCCACTCCTGGTGTTTTCTGCTGAGTTTTATTCTTTAGTTTAATCTGTGAAAATCTGTAAGCAAAATAGCAGAAGATGATATTGTTAAGTTGCAATTTTGTCCTTGTTTGTGGGTTTCACTGGCACAACTGAGTTTTTATGGAGAGTATTTCTACTCTAAGCAATAGTGCAAATTTAAGAAGTTTGTAGCCTGCGGATAGGTGATGTACTCTAAATTCCCTGCCTTATGCACACCAAACTTGTATTTAAAAGACAATGAAAAGAAATAACTCCAGAACAGTCTCTGTCTAGCCCTTTGCAAACCCCTTTCTCAAGGGCATATTCAATATGCTTTATAAGACCATTTTTTCATTTCCCTGAATCCAGTTACGATCTATGAAAGGTTTTGTAATCATTTATTTGGTTTTCCAAGTATATTGACCAGTTTTTCATCCCCAGGACCAAATATCCACATGTATAATTTAAAAGGAGGACAGAGGTTAACCAAAAGACAAGGTAGAGCAATACTGCTTCCTTCGTGGTGGCAGAGAAAGGGCAGAACAGTGCCAGAGAAAAAGGGGAGAGGGGAAAGACCTGGCACCCAAGCTCACTGCTCTGTGACTCACTCCGGAAGGCCTAGAAAGGGGCTCTTACTGATCCCACGGTCACCCTCAAGCCAATCAAATTGGAAATCCTGCTTCATTGTCCCATTCCACTGTTTCTCAACTTGCCCCCCTAAAACATATCTTTAATCTCCCAATAAATATGAGGTTACAATTCCACCTAACATATACAACTGTCCTACATACAACTGAAAATGCACTAATCCCATCCCTAAACTAGCTACAGTGCCAGCATTGCTCATTAGTCCAAGTCCAAAGACTTCTTTGAGACTGAAGCCAGATTCTTAGTTGTAAACACCTGAAAATTCAAAAATCAAGCTATATATTCCCAGAGTACAATGGCACAGCTTAAACATTCCTGTTCAACTGGAAGGAGGAGAGGTGGAGAAGACAACTGCCCCAAAGAAAGACTACTAACTAGACAATAAGTGCCGGGACTCCAGAAGCACATGTGGTCAGATGTTCATTCTATAGGGCTTGAGCATCTCCATCCCACGGAGCCTACCGCTTGCAGCCCACACGACGTGCCTTATGCTGCCTTCGTGGTCTACCTTCATTCAGCAAATGTTCTATATTCTAGGCAGCCCTACCTAAGACTTCCATGGCAGCTTTTGCTTCACTCATAGCTTTACGCATACCCTCTCAAAGGCTTCTGGGAGGGACTGTGACCCTGCTGTGCCAAATTGCCTGGCCTTCTAGGCCATCCTCGGAAATCTTGTTTCATGATTGGCTTTGTGTAATGAGTATTAACTAGTATACAGGATTGTACATGGGAAAGTTAATTATAACATACAAAAAGCAACCAACTTAAAAGTATACCTGAGAAGAAAATCAATTCATTTCATATTTCTCAGCTCCTTTTCCTAGCATAGGAAAATACCACCTTTTTATTTACATTTGAACTCTTGAGAAATTAGGTGATTTTTTTTACAAGATCCACTGTGAGTTCATTCGTTATGTAAAACACTACAAAATTCTCCACAAAGGTACTACCTGTGTTCTTTGCACTAATATCGTTGAGAATTTTTACACACCTATCTTGAACTCTGAGTAACTACTGTGAAGTTAACAATGTGCAATGTATTAACAACTGTTCTTCTCCCATTACTTTGTTTTGAAATATTGGGGTTTTTTTCCATTAAAAAAGCTAAACTGTATGTCTTTGTGTAATGTGAGTAGTGGTACTGTTACACTGAAAATATTGCAAAGTAACTTATAAAATTCTGTCCATGAAAATGGTAAGCCATTAGAGTAGGTTAAACTTTTTTTTCCTAAGAAATAGCTGGTGATATGTAATTTCTAGTGAGTGTGCCACCTCACATTTCTTGAAAATATATTGAGGGTACAATTTTTTAAACAACATTTCTCTAATAATTCTTAAGCATGTTTTTTTCTGATTAAAAAGTGAGATGTATGTATAGCACACACTTACTTGAAAACCACCTGGAAAACACAAAGTTAATGTTTCAACTTTGTTTGTACTCAAAGTGGAGATCACTTCAGTGACCAGTTTGTAACCACGAATGGCTGTCAGTGGATGGGCTTGGGGTCTGCACAAGGATCGGGTGAATCAGACTCAAGAACAGCACCCAGTGAGTGGTCTCCTTCAGCTTTACATGATGCTGTGTTTAGGGACCACAGACACCCTTTGATTAACTCATACTACCTGCATTATCTTATAGCAACTTCATGATAGGCAGTGTGTGACAGGGAAGCTGGATTGTCAGATGGATTGGCTCAAGAGCCACAAGTTTCTGAGCAGACAGTGCCTACCCACTGTGCCGTTTTTCTTCCCAGAGGGCCTTCCTTGGGTCTGGTACGCTAAGTCACTGTTCAGGTCTCAAGTTTGTCAGGAGTAGACATTGGGTTCTTTAGTGTATCTGTTGTCCGTCCCAAAATACCTACATGGGTAAATTGGGCGCTTGAAAATTCGGAGCTGTGGAGCAGGTAACTAAGATTCCACTGCATTTCATAAGAGCCCTCTGTAGAGAGGGAGGTGTCTTTGTACATTTTACCTGATGCAAAAATAGAAAGCAGACAGGTACTTGTTTTAAACCTATGTACAGATTACTGGATACAGTTAATGCACATTTAAATTGAGTTTTTTAAAAAGAAAAATAAAATAGAAAAGGTACAGCATTATACATACCGGGATCTCAGCATACGGTGAAAGGGGAGCCACTGCTTGACATGCTACCCACATGTCTTCTCCTCTATTGCCAAGAATATAACAGTGCACAGAGCTTTTGATATTTCAGAGGCCGACGAGCCAGGCAGACTGGTGACAAGGCTGTTTTTATTACTGACTGAAATGAAGTTTTTCAAAAATACTCTAATGCAACCTCAGTGCAATACAAGTTAAAACCTGGGAAAATCAGGTTTCAGGTATTGATTCGTGTTATAAATAAGCCAAGCTTATGATAAATGGGTACTAAAATTAATTTAAAATGATCACAAGACATGCGGGGTAAATATTCATTAGTTCATTTTACTTGTGTTTGTTTTTAAATTTGTTAGCATGAATATTGTGGTTTAGACTCACACTAAAGCAAGTGCCACTGCAATGGGGTAATCCCTTGAAAATTCCCCCTTCTGTACACTTAAATGTTTAACCAGTGTTTTGTTATTTGCTGTCAGAATGCTTGTGTGTAAGGCTCCTGGCAACTGAAAATAACTACTGCAAAGTCAGTCTTAGGTGAAGACACAACTCTCTCGATAAAGTCATGATGAAAATGTAGAGATTGTGCACAAACTTTTATCTCTTTATCTTAAGTGAGCTTAAGGTTACTACACTTGCACAGGTGCTAACATCATCTTTGAAAAATGTTTACAACAAAAGCATTTTTCCTAAGGCATTTTTTTTAAAGAGAAGAAGAATCCACTGCACTGTAACAGACTTTCTTATAAGGGGAGAAATGAAGAGCTGCATCACAGGGAGAAGATAAATAACAGAAGAAAGAAAACTAAAGTTGCGCAAGTCCGTAGTGATTTTTTTAAATGGAGCTTTAGTGGTAATACAATTTCTTGCTTATAATACCTATATGAAGAGATAGCAATGAAACAGAGTTTGAAGGAGCTACATCCAGTTGCTGTGTTGCTTGGAGCATAATGGCTAGAATAGTTCCACTTCTGTAATAAACTTTAATGGTAGAAGCTATATATAAAACATAAGCTCTAGCAAATAGAACCCAAAATTATTAAAACAGCTTACCTGTGAGATTGCAGTAACCACTCTCCGTCGTCTGTGCTGCTTCCTGTGGGTGCTGAGAGCGCAGTGACGCGCTCTACTCAAATTACAGGACTGTTAGTAGTGTGGCTGTGTAGTACTAGCATTATTTCTCTACTGGTATTCGTTTTGAGTTTGAATGCACTGCCCGGTATATTCAGTGCTCCACAGCTTCAGGAAAGTGCAGTCAGACTATAAACAGGTCGCATCATGCCCTTTTTTTCTTGCCCAAGAGAAACACGTACAGGTAGTTAGCTCTCGTTTCACCTACCGAAGCTATCTTTGTTTCCAACGCAACTGAGAGTTTTAGTAGAAAAAATTGTCTTCCTTTAGGCTGACATTTGAATATATCAAAGGTAAAACTAATAGAAGAGTGAAGCATTTCTAGTTTTATTTATCAATATTGAATCATGGATAAATACTTCAGGACATAAAAACAGCTTTTACAAGGTGATTCTCATTCGATCACATGTGCGCAGTCTGACAGAGTAAAAGCAGAGCTCTAACCCCTAGATGTCACACTAACAACCATTATCACACAGACCTTGAATGGTGTGGTGTTTTGTCAAGTTTCTTTCCCTTTCTTCTTCCACCTGTAGTGAGCTCAGCACTCGTCACATGTAGGCTCAAGTAGGAGACAAAAATGCAAAAGAAGGAAGTGTGGACCTTCAACTGTGATATAATTTAGGTAGTTCAAGGGAATCTGTGGATTTCCATGCCAGAGTGTAACCTGCACTCCTACAGAGGCACAGATAAAAAAGCTCTGGATGTTTGCTGTGCTTTATGACTTTTTTAATCATGACTTTTTGACATCCCCGTGCACACATACAATGAATAAGTTTAGCACATTTTATTTTGGTTTTGGAAACTGCCTGTTCATTTTGTGTGACATTTCATGAGTAACAAGTGTGTGCATGTGGTTTTCTTATATCTCGGTGGTAGATCATGAAAAGAGTCAGTTGGATGCTAAGAAGTGTTTCATTATTTTCCCTCAGTGCATCCTCTCTATGCCCTTGGAAGTCAGAAGACATGAATATTAGTATCCTTCTCATGTTGATTGGAAATACAAACCATGATGAAACCCAAGAGCTTATGCTGCACATACAGGATCCAAGGGATGTAATTTGGGTGGAAATGGCTTGTTACTTTACTCTCAGACTTGAGGAAATGAGATTTTTTTTGATTACACTAACAAAATTGCCGGCAGCTAAAACTTCATCTCCACTTATCCTAAAGATAAAATTACCCAGCTATTAAATTGGGGGGAAAACTTGATAATGAAGGCACTCTTTGGAGTTGAAAGCTGGTTTAACACAGTTTTCATGTAATATCATTCCACAGACAACCTGGATTTTGCTACAATGAAAAAAAAGTACTAACGGACATAGACCTATTTTAAAAGGTGGCTGTTTAATTGGTTACATTTTTCCAGTGAGTCTGACAATAACCTGTAGGGAATCATTTCATTTTTACTCATTACAAGAAGTCATAGCTCATGTTTCCACCGGCAAAGAGTTTTATGTGACAATTGGAATGCTTTGGTGACAGAAATACCTGATGTTGTGTGGGGTATTAAGGAGATACCAGGTGACATGATACTTGGAATCATTTTCCGTAACTGTGCGTGTTTAATAGTTGTTAATATGTGTATACTTATAAATTTTATGTGTATACTTTATAAATTTGCAAAGGCAATAAGAGTAGATGTCCTGCCTCTTTTTAAAATCCTTTTTGACAGGTATATGTAGGAAAAACCTTCCTGAACTAGTAGCATATATTTAAACTGTGGATTTTCAGGTACTTAGGAGTGATAGTCAATGGTGCCCAGTCATGCATTTCTCTCTCATAGCCTTGTTTTGTAACAGTAAAACAACCTGAGGGCTGTGATTCACTGAGGCCATATTTCACACTGCATGTTTGTTCATACTGCATGTTTGTCCTGTAGACTCTTAATATATATTTCCCTTATCTACCAGTGAAATCTGTGAGGTGGATGTTAGGCCTCTGGAATATATGCAGTGAGCCTCACATATTTTATACTTTGTGATCTCTGGGCTGCATCTCAAGCTTTTCAAAATAAAGATCTCTGGTTTCCACTCTAAGGTATTGTGATTGAATTGGCATGCGCTGTCACTGACTTCGGGATTGGTAAAAGCTTCGCAGTTATCCTAATGTGCAGCAGGGCCAGGGAACTGGACTATTCTGGTTCTATGAAAGTTTTAGCAAATTCCCCAAAGCCACACAGCTGGTCATTGGTGGTGTAGAAATTCAAACACAAACCTCTCTAACCTCCTAACCCAAAATTTTTGCTTGGAACACATCTTTGTCCCAGGTTCTATTCAGAGTGTAAACTTTTCAAATGGCCTTTGTCTTCTTGCTCTTAAACAAAATTGCAATGAAGGCAGTTTTCATGAATTCATATAGTAGGGAATTCTCCAAGACTCAGTAAGGTACTTCACATGGAAAAATTACTACTGTATTAATTTAAATGTTAACTTAACTATTTCCTAAAATATTGCCCGCATTTGTAAATTTGATGACCTGATGAAGCCATGAACTTTTGGCTATCTAAGTGGAAAGTGAGTGTTTCTCTTTTCTTTTTATCTTTGTGGTTTGGTTTAATGGAGCTGGTAACTTTTCAAAGCACTAGAGCTCTAATGATACGTCGTCACAGTCCCATCTGCGCAATTTATCGTTCGCACAGTTAGTTTTTTTCTCTAGAGTCAAAGAAGATTTTGGTAAATGGAAAAGGTGCTCAACTAAAAATATTTTCTTACTAGTATAAACTTTGTGTCCTATCTTTGGTTTTCTCTGTATATTTTTATTGAATTCATATTTTCTTTGAAATGAAGACAGTGAGCATATCCTGCTATGTCCTATGTCTATTAAATTAGAAAATAATGGTGGTTAGTATTTTTAAGGATTTAACTAAAAAAGATTTGTGAGAAAAGCAAGTCACTGTTCTCTTCATTTGCACCTGAGGTTGTAGAAATTAAATTAATTCTGCTGTCTTCATTTTTGGTTGAGGACATGCAAATTGTTCCAAATCTATGACTGACTGAGCCCACCTCACTCCTGGTTAATGCTTTAAAAGAAACATACAAGAGTAGTAGGCTTGACAGCATTCTGTAAAATGCAAACCTCTAAAGAACCTGGTCTTTTTGTAATTCCATTTTTTATGACATCTCACTATGTAGTTCAGGCTGGCCTTCAACTCACTCTTTAGCCAAGGTTGCCCATAGATTGACAGCAGTTCTCCTGCTTCAGCCTCCAGAGTGCTAGGAGTTGAGGCCTGCACCATCATGCCCAGTTTTGCTTTGTAATTCCCTAGTGAAATCATGAAGTTTTCTTTTCTTTAAAATCTTTTAAGTAGCATAGTCTTCTTGTGAGATTTTTGAAAATTGACAACTTCATGTTGGACAGATATAAAATTATTCAGTTTAAAAGTGTGTGCATTTATGAGTAATACATTTACTCAGTCATTAAGCTGAGTTACACAACAGTGCTATATTCTGTTACAACATGCCAGAACATAGACATTTATTCCACTGTAGATATTTTGTTGAATACAGATTATATTTCATATTCATTTCAGCAGCTGAACATTTAAATCTAACTGTATTTGTTTATTTTGGTTTTCTGAGACAGAGTCTTGCTATGTAGTTCAGGTTGGCCCTGAACTCAATATATAGCCTAGGTTAGCCTCAGACTCATGGAGATCCTCCTGCCTCAGCCTCCCAAGTGTTAGGATTACAGCTATGAGCCACCATGCTTGGCTAAATCTAACTTTAATTGCCCTTAATTTGTCTAAAAGTAATGCATTTATTGATATAAATTCTAGAATATTTTGTGCATATTTTCCCACAGACGTAAGTATTTAACCTAGACCCCCACAACGTACAATGATCTGGTTTATTGTTACATATAATAAAGTTGAAAAGTAGCAGCAGTCACATTTTCCATTTGCCTAAGCTGTTCCCTATTCCTTACATTATGAAATAGATCGGGTCAGAATCTCTGCTGAATGAGAGAAAACGTGTGGAAAGCTAGATTCGATTCTAAAGATTCATAATAAAATGAATCTGCTCACTGTTAAATTCCCTTTGAATGTTCTTTCTATGAATTTGGTAAAGCATCTTTTGTTTTAGTAGTTTTACATTTGTTATATTCAAACTTGTATATTTTATTATTGCTTTCAAGGCTACCAAAGTCGTTGTCAGTATAATATGCAAAAGCTTTATATCCCTTTTCAATGCAGAAAGGTTCAAGTTGTAAGTGGTTATTATCAAGAATTCAGCTTCCTCCTTGGATCTATACTGGAAATACAGGCAAACTCTATATATTTTTGAAAAGAAAAATGCAGACAGCACAGTTGAGGTGGTGACTTTAGAGGGTACAGTACACTTAAAATCATTTGCTTAACGTTTTCAGAGGAGAGCCTAACGGAGGTGTCTCTAGAAATCACTGGACCCACTGTCTGCATTTTCTCTGCACGTGCCCTTTCTCTCTCTTGGGCATTTATCCCACCCGTCTCCCAAGTGTCCCAGGGTGAGCAGATGCACCTACGCCACATCTTCCCCCCTGGAGGGCCTCCTGCTCATCCCCATTTCTTTCCACACTTGGAACACTGAAACTTCCTTCTTGATCTGAGATAATATGTAGGTGAAAAAAATTATAAGAAGGTTGTACAGAAAGAAAAGTGGCAGAACTAGTGATTGGATTTGAGATGATGTATTGCACAAATACTTGTAAAAATCAGTACCTAATATGCAGACAGTACTTGCTTTATGACAAAATATCAGTGCCAATACCTGTAACACTTGCTTAATATGCCTTAGCAAGAGAATTCTGAAAGATGTAAATAACTTAAAAGCACCAAAATGAGGCACCTGCGTGGCACTGTGATGTTACCATTCAGTATAGGTCAGGCCGTCAGTGGTCTCTTTCCTTCGTGTTGTAGCTCTTTTGTACCTCTTTCCTAGGCAGATACGTGTGTCATCACAAAGAAAGTACAGGCGCACATCTACCAGCTTTTGGACTTCAGTTCTTTCACTGTGCTGTTATATTCATAGGAAGTAGAAGATGGATTGGCCACTTTAAGTGGAACCTGGGGCACAAGTTACTAAAATACTGCCTGTCTGCCAAAGTGCACTGAGAGCTTGCCAAAGCCCTGTGCTCTCCAGTACCATGGGCATGCATCATAAACTGACTCACCTACAGTGGCCCTGACACAATGAGAAGCTAATTAGATGCTGCTGACTTTGGTAAACTACATCAATAACAATTCTGGTTTTTCAAAACTGTAGTTGTAGCTCCCATAACTTAGGTAACACCATGTGCTACTGTGCTCGCAATTCAGCTTTGCCTAACGTGAGTGAATAATTTCCTATTATAATGTAGCTTACTCCTAAGTTTAGTATCTTCCTAAATTCAAACCAATCAATTTAAACTGAGAATATATCATAACTGGCTTAAGATAACACAGCATGAAGAAAAAAGCATAAGCACATTTTACTGAAAGGTAGCTAGATGGCTGATAATTAAATTTGTAACATTATGAATGGCGTGTTTACTCCATAGATATTATTCTATCTTCAAGAGCTGGTTCACACATGTGTGCGCATGTGTGTATATATGTGTGTGTGTGTGTGTGTGTGTGTGTGTGTGTGTGTGTGTTTTCAAGTATTCCAAAACAAAGAGCATTTTTAATTTTAATGCCTCCCCAATATAATGAATCCTTGGAGTGATAATCTCTATATTCAGAAGATGAATTCAGTTTCAGATAAGGAAGAGAGGTAATTCTAAAAAGCTGTGATTTGTTTTAATTTACTTTACCCCACAATATTGAAGACTACAAGTTTCTAAGGCACTGTGCTTAGTGCTTTGGAAGCATAAATAATGCAAAAATGTTTTTTTTTCATTTAAGGTTTTTACATAGTAGAAAAATATGCACCAATAATGGTTCCTGTTATTTAATCTGGATAACTTTTGAACTTCCACTGTAAAAAATAATAGAAGCCAGTTTTTAATAGGAAAAGGGATGTGCTTTTGTGGCCAAGTAGCACATAATCACAACCTTGAAAATTGTCAAGAAATTAGCATTTGTCTGCACTAAGCCACCCATGTGACAAAGAAACAGCCTGTTCTTCAGCATGGACAAGCTTTTTATGTGCAATCCAAATCAGCTTAATTTTTGAAAGCGATTTTGATCATCTTTGAGTCAGTGGTTTCCCAAAGGGCAGTTATTCCGGCCATGGGGGAAATTTGCACCCTGGAACAAAGAAGCAGTCTTAGAGTATGAAGGCAAAGAAACTTCACAGATGGGATTTTCACTCTGGGTCTGTGTCTTGGTTACTTTTCTCTCCTTGCTGAGACAAAATACCCAACGCCCAAAATGAAACAAGGAAAGGTTTATTTAGCGTACAGTTTGTGGAGGTTTCAGTCCATACTTGGCTGGCTCAGAGGCAGAGTGGCACATGGCAGATGGCAAACTGTTCAGGGCAGCAGAGCACAGCTAAAACAACTAGCAAAAGGGAGGAATGGCTGCAAAGCAGCCTCTTTTCTTCCTTTACATTGTAAACAGCCTACCCCCACCCAGGGGGCGTGCAGCTCTCACACAATCTCCATGCCCTCCTCTTCCACAGGCTCAGGATGTACACAAAGTAAGCACCCTGGCTTCCTGCTGAATCACTCAGCCAAACCTCTGGATTCCCCAAGTTGACACAATGTATCAACCATAACAGTCTGCTTGGGGAAATTGTTCCCAGGGTGATAGCCCAGAAAGGGCTCTATAGGCCTCATGTCTAGGAGCTCTGCCATCTCTGACTCTGTCTCCTGCAGCTGAAAGTTCCAGTCCTTTCCCAAACTTTCTTCAAATTCTATCTTCACTCAATCCTTTTCACTCTTTCTTCTGACCCCAGAAAATGATACCCTTGAGAGAACTCAGATCCAGTGCATGAAGCTTAGGTGACAAAACTCACTAGAAAAAAAAAAAAAAAAGGCTCCTTTAAGCCTCAGACCACAGAATGAAGTCTGACATCAAGCAACAAACATAAAACAAACCCTAGGAATAGGAGACGGTTGGCAGTCCCAGGGCCAGCAGCAAGGCAAGCTTGCTCTGGAATCAGCATCAATTTCTGCAGGCATGGCGGTCATCAGTGCCCACCAGCCCTGTGTTCAGCAGTTACTGTGCCATGCGGAGCACAGCCCAGGACTCCCTCCTGCAAAAGGACGCGCTGCTCACAGGAAGGGAAACAAAGGAGATTGGTTTCTTACATGGCTTTAATTTGAAATCCTTTCATTCTGAAGATGTCTGGATATTGAGATAGACCAAATGAAAGCAGTGTGTTGCTGTTACAGATTCAGCCGTGCACCCTGCTTATTGGAAAGGCTTAATCAGCACGCTCAGGAACAAGATGTGAGACATCTTGAGGCACCGCTGACTGGTCAGCTGCAAGATCGATAAAACGCAGACACCATCCTTTGCCACACTCCAGAGAATGAGTTTGCAGAGTGCGAAGGACTTTCCTCCCAAGCTGCTCTATTACAGCCAAAGCCACTCTGGGGCAGGCACCTGAGACTTGGCCCCAGCTGTGCCAGCTGCTCCACTCCAGGTGACATCGCTCAGTCGCTCAGAATTAGGCTCAACAGTAGGGTCTGGAGCCCAAGGCATTTCTGGTCCACTCAGGCCACTGGGGCAATGCAGTTATTTTAAGTGACTATGCAGATGGAGGGTAAAAGCCACCAGGAGTCAATGTCCAGTAGTCTCATTAATTTATTGTTACACCTAACAAAAGCAAGCACAGCACTGAACGTGCATAAACTCGCTCTCCCAGCCAGCACGTGCACAGCACATTTCCCTCCACCGTGTTCTGCTACTGCTTTACACTGCCCAGCGCAGCGCCTGTCCCGCGGCAGTGGAGAGCCGCACGTTGACAAAGTTGACCCCTCTCCTCTGTCGCATTGCTTTTCGTTAATCTACAAGGGTTCATCCTCTGTGTCAATGTATGAGCAGTTTCTAAAGAAGGCGTCTATCTCTCTGCACGCGAGAGTTTAGGCACAAATGACTTTTAAAACTGTAAAATAAATTACACAAAATGATGCCGTGTTGACTATGATGTTGTCTGTTTTCTGAACTTCTGTATTTATTTTCAAATATTGTTTTCTCTTACCAATCATCCTTAGGTGTCAGGGAAAGGCGAGGCTTGCTGGTAGATAGGATCAGGAATGCAATCCCCCCCCCCCCGTGAAAAGGGCTCCTTATCTTTTGGCGCGGCGGATGCGCACACCCAGCCCATGAGAATCAGGTGTGTGGTCAGGAACACACTGGGTGTGGCTTCCGTTTAGAAAGCGTTCGCTTCTCAGCCCGGACCCTGCGGACCGCTCAGTGTGTAATCATCGCGAGCTCCGCCTTACGTATATTTAGCTCTTCTTCGTCTTCCTCCCTCTTTCATGCAAACATGCTTTTTCACCCGGAAAATCCGTGCCATTATTTGGCCGTAGTTTTGTCCCCTCTTTGAGCAAGGCAGTGTGAGAATGATCTGTATTAATGGAAAGTGTGGCCATGGTTAGAATCCTTTCGAATGGAGTCCTCTCAGCAAGCTCCTCAGCCAGATAAGCCCTCTCCTAAAGTCTTCAAGCCGCTCCCACAAACCCGTGCTGCTGTAGACAGACTCCCGCCTTCCCTTCCTTCTCTTACCACTGTTTCCTGCTTCTGTCTACCCTCACTGCCTTCGCTGCTATGCTACCTCCTGTCCTCTTCCAAGGAGTGTTTACCTGAACTCCAGGAGAGAGGATGAGTTTCCTTTCCCCCCCCTCTTTGAATCCTGTGCACCAGCCATCACAGCATCTGCCACATCATATAAAAATGCTTGTATCTCTGCTTCTGTTCCCCCACTTCTGTGGAAAAATCAGTACTGTAAAACTAGTGAGCTTGTCAGTTTCTGCTTACATCCGAAATCCGAATTTCATACCACAGCTCAAAAAGGTCACCCCTTATATCCTGACATTCGCTCTTGATTGATCCTCGATTTCTTCTTCGCGGCGTTGACCACTTCATGGTGTCTTCTTATTTACTTAGGTGTTTTCTCATACCTTGTGTCCCCATTAAACTACAAACTGCCTGAGAACAGAGACATTTTCTGCCTTGTTCGTTTTTTAAATCACTATTGCCTATAAAAACGCTTAATAAATAGTAAATCTCCAATAAATTTATATTTTTAAAACTAAATTCAATTAATGAAGGGTGGATTGACTGATGGATGGCACATGATAAGATTTTAGTCAAGTAATGAGACTTTAATTAGCCTATCCATATTAGCTGCACCATATGGGCCAGTGGCCATCTCAGAAGGAGTATTTAACCCATGCACCCTCCCTGATTGGTTCTGTCACTCCATGTCATATACTGGTATCTACTGTTTTACTGCATTCCAGTTTTTTAATGTCGCTAGTGACTTTCCTCTTGTGCCTGCCATGTTAATTCTCTTCCCCAGATAGGGGATAGCTCCAAATAAAGAAATAACAAGAAAATATCAGAATCGATGCTTACGAAAATCACTACACACTAAATGCTAGACTCATATTTTAGAGGATTCACTTCTCTTCCTTCAAGCTTGAACTTTTTAAAATTTTATTTGAAAGAGAAGAAGAAAAATAGAAATAAAGTTTCAAATCAGGCTACTATGAGAGTAACAATAACTAATACATTGTGCATTGTTATCTTCATAGTAGTTATGCAGAGTACAAGATATAGGAATGAAATAAAGTGCAAACAACATAATTAGCACAAATCTTTCCTTTTGATAAACTAAGAGAAACTAGCTGTATAACTATCCTATCTAACGTATACATATATTTTCCCTTTTCTCTTCCTTCTTTTCTCTTTTCGCCTTTCCCCCATCAGCTTCCCTTTTCTTTTGAATAGTTTCTCCCTAATTCAACAATATCTATTGTACCTTTTGGTTCTTAGTTTGTTCAGATTCTCGCACTAGTGAGACAATGCAATGTTTGCACATATGTTTCTGATTTATTTCACTTATGAATATGGCCTCAAGTTGCATCCATTTACCATAAAAGTTTCAAGTTTATCCTTCTTTATGGCTATATGGTACTCTATTGTATAAGAAAAATCTTTTTTACCCATTCCTCAGCTGATGGGCATTTGAGTTGTTCCTAAGAGTTAGCTATTACAGATTATACTGGTAGAAACATAGATGCACACATATTGATGTGATATGATGTTTTCAATTATTCTGGGAATATATCCAGAAGGGAAATAGCTATGTTGAATCCTAGCTTTTCCTAGGATTCCTAGGATTTTCCTATGATACTGATTTCCACAATGCTTGTACCAGTTTGTACTCCCACTAACAGTGGAGAAGAGTTCCTTTTTCCCCAAAGCCAAACCAATATTTGTCATTGGTTGATTTCTTGATGATAGCCATTCTTTCTGGAATGAGATAGAATTTCAGTGTTGTTTCAATTTGCATCATTTGAATGACCAATGATGTTGGAATGTTTTGCATGTTTTTTTGCCATTTGTATTTCATCTGTAAAGTGTAACTTCATAATAGATGATATTAATCACAGTACCCTGCACAAGGAAATCAAAGAAGATGTTAGAAAATGGAAGATATCACCTGCTCATGGACAGGAAAAACCAACGTAGTGAAAATGGCCCTGCCGCCAAAACTGTTATACAGATTTAATACAATCCCTATCGAAATACCATTAGGAAACCCTATACAACTAGATAAAAGATTCCTAAAATTCATGTGGAACCAGAAGAGACATAGAACAGCAAACGCATTTTAGGGCAACAAAGGTAAATCAAGATATATAACAATCCTTGACCTGAAATTATACTACAAAGCTAGTGCAGTAAAATTAGCTTGGTACTGGCAGAAAAACAGACCTGAGGGTCGGTGGAACACAATAATTAAGATGCAGAAACAACTCCAAACACACTCCGCCACGTTATGTTTGACAAGGGAGTCTAACATGACCACCGGAAGAAGGACAGCCTCTTTCATAAATGGTGCCAGAAAAAACTGGCTTTCCTCATGCTGAAGACTAAAACTAGACCCATGTCTACCCCCATGAACTAAACTAAAGTCAAAACAGGTCAAACATATGAATATTAAATTAGAAACACTAAATACACTGGAAGAGAAAACAGGTAGAAATCTTGAAGACGTAAGTGTAGCAGAGAGTTCATGAACAAAACTCAGGCCACACGAGAAATACCGCAAGCATCAACAAATGGGATCTCATTTTATTAAAAAGCTTTTGCACAGCAAAAGAAATCACCAACAGAGTGAAAAGACAACCCATGGAGTGGGAAAAAAATTATAACCAGTTGCCCCTCAAAGAATTTATATGTAACACATAAAGAATTGAAAAAATCCGATCCACCAGATTCAACAATCCAATCCAAAAATGAGCTTCCAAGGTAAATACACACTTCTCAGTTAGAGAAATACAAATGGCAAGTAAATACATGGAAGCTTGAACTTTAAAATGTTGTTTTGAAACTTCCATCAGAAAACTCATGGGAATACACTTTTCAAACTCTGGTGTCCTCGTCTAATATTATGCCAACAATTTATTTCTTTATATCTCTTCCCTCATTACTGATGGCAATGTACATCTCCATGTTCCCTTCCTTTTTAAGCATCTTAGTGCTAGTTGCATAAGGTCACTTGATCTTAGGTACACAAGCATTCGCATCCTGAAATGGGAGTCCTTCATTAGTTCTGTAGCTGCTGCATTTAATAGGACACTGGGGAGGTGGGTAGCATGGGCAGAAGGAAATTGGAATTTGAATCATTTATTATGATGATCCATTTGTGGCCCACATGGTTAGTGAGGAAAAGATGCCGCTGTGACAGTTTTGCAGTGTGAAATAAACATAAGACTTGAACTTCTTCATTAGTTTCTGGAAAAGGGCCTCAATCATCTTCTTCAGCTCAAATTTACTGAGCTTGTCAAAAGTACCAGGCACTGTGTAGGGGTAAGAGGGACTATGGGCAGCTTCCAAAAGGCTAAAGGCACACAGTCACCATGACAGAGGTTCTCTGAAGAGGAGCTTGCAAGTGAATTTCAGAGTCATACTCACCAATTTTAAATAACTCATTCCGACAAAGGTTGTTGAATCTGGAATTATTATCATCGTATTTGTTTTGCTACTGAGAATTGAGCCCTGCGCCTTCACATGAGCTACGTTCCCAGCACTTATTTTATTTTTTATTTTGAGATAGGATCTCCCTAAGGTGCTTGGTTTCCCAGCCTATGTGCCAATTTTCAGTCTTCCTGCCTCAGCTTCCCAGTATGCTGGAATTACAGGGTTGCTTTGCCACACCTAGCTTTAGAACCCCAATTTTTAAAAGGCCTCTAGCACCTAGCCATAACTCAATGGCAACATTTTTAAAACCAATCATCAATATTTGGTTTATGTGATCCTGCAACAGCTCACAGCCAATGTATTTGCTGAAATTTGAGTGAATAAAGCATTTGGTCAGTTAAAAGTATCAACAAAGTAGACTTGGTGAGTAGTGTGGTCTGACATCTGTCCTTTTAAATATTGCAAATGCTGTCAGGGTAGCCAGTCCCACATGAGGTCATCAGTCAGATATGCAGGGCTAAATGGCGCTGAGTTCTTCCCGAGACCATTGCATACTGTAATTGATGAAGCCTGGATCTGTGGCTCTGCCAGTCCAGCTGGTGACCTGCGATAAACAGTCTACAGTAAATGACATCAGCACCTGCCATACCATTCTGCCCAACCATGGCACAGCATGAGGGCGAGGGGCCCTGGGACATCTTTAATACCAGTGTCCCTCAAAAGCCAGACTCCTGCAGTTCTTCAAATCAGGTCTAGTGACATCATGAAAGTCTCTTATTCTTTTAAGGAGTTTGTACAAATATTAAAGTTTTAAAAAGGAAGGAAGCAATACAAGAAAGGATCAACATTTGAGTTTTTAAATGTTAAGAGTTTCAAATGTGAAAATAAGATAATTATCCACAGCTCCTAATATTGAAATTCTAAAAATGAATAAATTCTTTAATTTGGTGACTTCAAAATGGTATCAAGTACCTACATGAAGTGGAACCGTCTGAATTACATGTTCCTTATTACCTGGATTTAATGTATCCCGTGAATGTTTTACTTGTCAATTGCAAAGATGAAATTTTTCTGTATTAATCTCCTCTTCACTAATACTGCCTGAATAAATTATTACTTATCCATCTATTTCCATCCTCTTTATGAAAAAGTGTTTAAGGGTTTTACAGCCATTAGTTCAATGGTAGGGTTGTGCCAATCAGCCTCTTATTATTTTGACAGAGAATACAATGCCAAGCACATTTATGGCAATGAAATGCAGTTAACAATAGGAAATATCTTCCCAACTTTTAAAATATTGTAACTTTCTTCTCAGCCCTGATCTAAGCACGACATTTAATTACTGACTACTGTTAGGCTACAGAAATAATTAAATTTAAATTGTGTGCAGTGTCAATCCCTGCTCAAGTTGACTCTTACATACTGACACAATAGCAACGACATGCCTCTTTCATAGTGTCAGGCATTTTGATCATATATTGTAGTAAATGTCATAATAGAATTATCACATTAATTATTCAATTCTATGTTGACATCATCTTAACTAAAGTATGCAAAATGTCAGATATTATTATATTTATTATCCAAATCTATATTGACAATAATGTGAATATAATGTATGAAATGTTAAAGAAATTAAGAAAATTGGGCATAGTTTTTATTATATCATAATCCTACCTATCTGAATTTTCAAAGCCAAAATTAAATTTGATGAAATTGTATTAAATTATTAAGGAATTCAAATATATATGATGATATAACTATGTTTAATGTACATACATACTTTAGATAAAATTAATTCCATTTTTAACTTTCAGCACTAACCATGTTTCATAACAGAAGACATTACTTACGCCTGTTATTTTTAATCTTATTATTTAAGGTTTTTGATCTAAAATATTACAAAAAGAATTTGAATATCTTGACTTGCTGAATGTACTATCTTATACAATAATGCCACAGTTATAACTCTGCTTATCAAAATGTTTTCCACCTATTTTCTATAATTTATAATGTATCTTAGATGCTTAATATTTTAATATGTCGACCAATTTGTATATAGCCACTTTTGTAAAAGCAAAACTCCCATGGCTCTATATTTTCACTTAAAAACCTGTGTCGTGAAAAGTGTTGTAAGCGAAAAAATTACTGTGACTCAAAATTCAGATGCACACTAATAAAGAAATATTGGATAAACAAGTATTCATAAGTACTTGTGGTTTGTGATTTATGAGAGCTTAGTATTTCTGAGATGGGCCTTTTAAATTATATTAGTTTTGTAATTGAAAAGAGATAGGCCTTTTAAGAGCATGATGCACATGTTGACATGAGCAACTAACACAAAGGTACCAGCACAGAAAGGGGAATCATGGGGCTTTAGGGACAGGGCATTTCTGGCGCCTCTCTGCAAACAAAGAAAGAAGAGGATACCATGGGAAGCAGCAATCATTTCCTCACCGTAGTGATTAATACTAGATCTGTAGACTGCGACAGGCTTACATGATGCAATTGGCTCTAGTGAAAATCATTTTAGAAACACTGTATATCACAGCTTGCCTGCGGTATTTCTAATGTTTGCACTTTTTTCTGATTTGTTCCCAGAATGTTCAGGCCCATTGGGAATTGAAGGGGGGATCATATCAAATCAGCAAATCACAGCATCCTCTACCCACCGAGCTCTATTTGGTCTCCAGAAGTGGTACCCCTACTATGCACGTCTTAACAAGAAGGGGCTTATCAATGCCTGGACAGCTGCAGAGAATGACAGATGGCCCTGGATTCAGGTATGAGTGCGAGGACGCACAACTTTTGTCCAATCACCCAAAGTCAAGAAAGAAGTCACTGTGACCCTTTTCCACAGTCCTAGAATGGGTAATTTAGTTAAGGGTTCAATTTGGCTACAAACTAAAAGTGTGAAGAACATACACAATCCATTGCCAAGTGTTTTGAAAGCAATAAAATGAGAAAGTTCTTGAGCTACATAAACACTGTCTTAAGATATATCAGAGAAAGTCTGTCCCGTACACATGTTCATTCCCAACATGTTAGTTTAGACAGCAACTTACTGTACTACATGAAAAACATGACTACCACTCCTTCTCTGTCTCTAAGATGCGGCATTGCACACTGAAAGTTTTAAATGTAGAATGGATCTGACAACGCTGTAAGTGTTACCAGCATGCCCTTTCAGTAAAGCTTTTCGATTCATAGAGTCATGTGCAGTAATTTGCATCAGGCAGCTAGTTTTTAAAACAGAATACAGCAACAACCTGAGACAGTAGTGTTTTCCCAGGGATTACATACAGAGTAGTAATGTGGAAAGTGGACATTCTGTGTGTGTTTTTTAAAGTTTTCTGAGTACTTAGATGAAGTGCCACCGTAAACTAAAAGCTGTAGAACAGAAAGATGACCCTAGGTGGTTTCTGAGAATGACTGCACCTCTGTCAGGGACCTAACACATGACCAGGCACATGGGTGTATCCCAAAGTGTAGATAAATGTTTGTATTCCTCTAATGAGGAAGAAGAAATTATGTTGAGAAAGTCACCTGCTTAAGACAGCTTCTGAGGGCAGCTTTGGAAGATACCTTGCAAAAGCAACTAAATGCCAAAGGAACAGTACACTCAAAGGTGTGGCATCTGAATACAGGAAAACACTGTAATATGGGGAGACATCCGAATACAGAGAGAATACTGCAGAAAATCATAACAAGTGAAGCTTGCCGGAGGGATGTGTTCATTCGCTGTGCCATAGGATTGCGCCAAAATATTCTGGGCTTTTTCTGTTGCAATTGGGGCTGTTACACAGAACTTTGCTCAGCTTAGGTGACTGATCTGTTCTCTGCATTTGTTACATACTTGAGTCAGAGAAACACGGAAATAACTGATATATTATTATAACATCGATAACACATACATCTGTTATTAAATGTGGTGTAGAAACATTGCTTTACTGGCCTTTAAAAGAAAGAAAAATTGATTTGTGGCCAAGACTTTCGTACTTTAAGAACAGGGCTGAAATCTTTAAATACTTCCTTTGTTGAAGAAACCTTATATATCTCACATAGGTTTATTTATCTAATCAGCAATTCGTGGTGGACCATCATTCCTGGTTTGTTTTATTAATTTATGTTTGAAAGAATTTATGGAAATTGCTTCTTAAACTACAGTTGACTTTTTCATTTATAGCTATATGTACAAAAAGAATTTTAAAAAGTAGAATAACATATCTGTATAGTATTGATTAGAGATAAATGGAAGCCAAATTAATTTTAAATTAAATACAAAATAAAAGAAACTGTATGTATAATATTTATTCCAGAGAAGTTTTTAGCCATTGTAGTAGACTGCTGTATTTTGAAATGCACTTGTGGAATTGCAGTCATAGTAAAACTTTAAACGTTAATATTTCATGTTTTCATTTTTTTAAACCTTTGTTTGCCCAGATTTGTTGCCTACTTTACATAATATATCATTTTGCCTTTCAAAGTACGGGCTTTAAATTCTCTTTTTCCCAGACATGATGGGAAGAAATGAGTTAAAGGGAGCAGGACAATGACCACCTCAAAGAAATTTAGATTAAATGTAACTTTGTCTGTCATCTTCAGCAGAATAGTCAAACACTTCCTTTTCTGGCCAGTGGGTTGAGGATGATGACAATGATGGCAATGATAATTTGCTTTATTATGAAGATGATAATGAACTTTTATAGAAAAACAGCAGAAGTAAATATAAAAAGTTTTATATTAGAGGAATGAGTGAAAAAACTAAAAACTCATCACTGTTACTCAAGAAGTACTCCATGAGTATGTTAAAGGAACGTATGCTTTGAATTCTTTAATACTATCTGATTTCCTAGGTTATTTCCTGAAAATGAAATTTTGTAAATTACAGAAAAATCTTATTAAGAGATTCTGAGCAGATTAATCTCACGCTAAATTTTCTGTGTTTAAGCATTCATTTATTTTAACTTTTATTAGTACATATCTGCATGGCTTAATGTTTACACCTTGTGGGGTTGGCAAGTGGTCATTACACAGCCTCGTGCCTTTTCCACCCTTTTCCTTTCCCTCCCTCTATGTCTTGATCTCCTTCCCACTTGTGAAAGACCTACTCCCCACTTCCGGCTATCTTTTATTTTGCTCTCTGTTTACAGTTTGGGTTTCTCATATAAAAGGAAACCAAGCTTAATCCTTTTATTTGTATTCAATCCTTCAAATGAAACATGTGAGTACTTTGCTTAAACCAAGTATAATGAGCATAGTATTCTCCTAACCTTTCAGGTGTATAACACACACGCACTAATTAGTATTCAATTTAATTTTCTTCCTTGTTTTGATAAAATGAAAATTGAAAATGCCAGTTTAAATTTACTTGCTCAGCATGCAATTATTGATAGTAGCTCTGTGCTTATAATTGGTTCTGGATTTAAAGGGTCTGTACAGAAAATGTAGTTACACAAGAACTTTTTTTTTCCTTTTCAAGATATTTCTGACCTTTATTTCTTTACTTAGGCTTTTCAACTATTAAATAACAGAGTGTTAAGCATTTCCTTAGCATCTTAGAAGTGCATTTCTATTACTTGCTGCACAATGTGTTGGAAACAGCAGTGTCATGATTTTGAAAGGATGTCTTCCATTATCTCATGTAAAAATATAAAAAGTTTATTTCAAAGGTTCAGATGAGTTTCTAAGCAAGTAGATATATAGGTCTGTTTTCCTGTTGCTTGTAAAAAATACCCCACACTGCAGTTTATGGGAGAGGTATAATTAGACTCAGGGTTCCAAGGGTTCAGTCCATAGTCGGCTGGCTCAGGGCACGGAAATCAAGGCATAAAGGTGTGGCATAGCACCTTTGCCACCAGGAAGTGGAGCACAGGGGATTAGTGCAAGTGGCAGATACACCTTCCAAACACATGACCCCAGTGACCCACCTGCTCCTGCCAATGCATTTAACTTGAACACTGGTGGATTCATCCACAGTGAGTACAGTGTCCCATGAACTGTTCACCTTCCCGGAAGCCTCCTAATCCATTCAAATTGACAATTAAGATTAATCGGAACAGAGGATGAGCCAAGATAATTATTTCTCACTTATTTATAAAGATATTTATTTTTATTTTCTATCTTCATGTATAATTTTGTTTATAACAGCATATAGTCAACCTTCCACTTATTAAAATTTCTAAAATGACTTTATGTTAAAGTTCAGGTCTGAAAGTTCCCTGTAAGTCTTAGGTATTTGGAATGTGGTTGGATCCTGAGAGCACTCTGCTGATTGGTGGATTCATCCCCTGGTGATTTCACAGCTGAATGTGTTGCTGAAAACGGTATTTTTGGAGGTGGGCTAGGATAGGGTGGCCTGGAAGGATGTGCTTGTGCTTCTGGCTTTTCCTTTCTCTTATTTCCTGGCTGGTAGGAGGTGAGCTTCTGCCCTCCAACAGTCTCCTCCCTTCCACCATCATGATTTTGCCATGGAACAAGAAAACCTTGGGTGGGGCCGCTGAAACTGGGACCAAATAGAGCTCTTCTCCTTTAAGTTATGGGCGTCAGATACTGTGCCCAGCAACACAAAAGCTGACCAATACATTTTGCTTGCTTGTAACTTGAATTTCTAGCTATTCATTTACTGTATTTACCCATTTTACAGACATTTATTGAATGAATGTTACTCTGCACTGTACTACTAGCCACTGTGAATCATACCAAAAAGCAGCATGTCCCTTCAAGATACTCAGAAGCTAGAAAATAGAAAAGTAAATGCCCAAGATATGTTTGACCTTATTTTCCATGGTTGGCTAACTATTTCGTGTGAATCACAATACTTTTATAACCAAAGGGCCTATTTTAACAGCACTTTTATGAAACCTAAACTATACTGGGATCATACAGAATACAAACAGAAATTCCCATCACACTATTATATAGCTACATTATTGCATGTTGATCTCATATAATACTAGCAGCAATTTTTATATGGAAGTTAATTTACTATTAGTTGTATCAGTAGTACCATTTAACCATGAAAAATGAGATTTGATCTCTCTTTTGAGTAATTAATGACCCTTTTAGAAAACTTCTATATACCGTACAATTTGTAAGGGGAAGAGATAGCTTTTTTGTATCAGGAATCAAACTCAGGACCTCACACTTACCAGGTAGGTGCTTGGAGATAGCTATTTTTTAAATGTTAAGGTGTCAAGGAATCATGGGTAACTTGGTAAAAATAGAAATTCCTAGATTTCTCTCCAGGTCATCCTCAGAATGCTCTGTAAAAACTTGTCTCCTCAGCGTGGGAAGTTAAGACTTGTGCAGCCAGAATTATATTAACAAGATAAAGTATAAACACTTTCACCTGATGACTTTGGTACTATGTTCATGGAACTCCAAATAGTGTTGACTGCATGGGGTGGAGAAAGTTGGAAGAAAGTGAAATAAAATTTGAAAAAGGACAGTGGAAAATGGGAAGTCTCTAAGCTAGATGGAGACGGATCTAAGCTATGTATCTTAATCAGGAGTGCATCCAGCTTTAGCAACACTTCTTAAGTATTCTGCAGTAATTGTGACACATCATATTCCTAAATGACTCTGAGATTCTTCTATTTTATGATATTTCAAATATGCAAAAACAAAATTATCTTGCTTCTGCATCTCAATCATATAAGTGTAAATGTAGAATAACTTCTGGTTGAGCCCGAAGAAACATAATATGAGCAAAAATTGTGTCACAGGTTTCTCTGGTGCAAATTTCATATGGATTTTTAACAGCACTTTACCTGTGGGATTGAAAATACAAAAACATTTATTTGGGGCTGTTACTTTAACATGATTTTTAGCACTTACTAAACTCTTAGAAGATAAATACACTTAACCACTCCTATGCTAATTTTTTCATGATACTTACTACACATTTTATTACATTAAGTATAAAAATTTTCCAAATTGTATTTTGTATTTTGGTACACTAGTTTTACATTTTGGTATAGTCAGTATAAAAACATTTCTAAATTGTTAAATTAATAATACCAGAGTGATTTTTTTTTCTTAGGTTATGGTATTGGAGGTGTGAAATGGAGAAAAATCTAAATAATTACTGAAACTAGTAAGTTTATTTTGCAATGGGAAAATATTCAAGGTGAGAAGCTCTGGATTAATTAGGATTTATAGTCTGCCTTCATCACGTTCATGTCAAATTTACTCCAGTACAAGTGTCTCCTCACACTGCCAGCTCGGCAGCCCCTGAGTGTGGATCCTGGTTATGGTACTTGTGGCTGGAGGAGGCCACACTCCTAGCAGCTTTCAGAATTTTTCACTGCAACTCTGCTGTATGGCTGAATGCACTCCATGGTTCCCCTGCGAACCTGAGCCTAGCTTCAAGCAAAGTGTTTAGCTCCTCTTAGGAGACCTGCCCATGGGAGATGCTACTAAGAATTAGATTACTGCTTCCACTGCAGCAGTTAGTCTACTAGAATCCATGGGTGCCTCCTGCAGGAGCACTCCGGGTTTACCAGCAGCCTGTCTCCCAGTCCGTAGGGGTGAGCAATAGAGAGGCAGCAGAAAAGTGAGTCTGAGCTAAAGGTTTCCTTGTCTCTCCATGTTTATCTTCTGGGAACTCTGTGGGATTACTATTTGGATTGGGCTGAAGGAATCCCTTATTTCCACAGTAGACACTGAACAAATTTGTTCTGTGAATTTTTCTCTGAAATGTTCCCTACTGAAAACCTCCTTGTGTGCTTGTGTTGAAAATGTGAAACAGGACCAAGCCATTTGGCCTGATTCTAAAAGCTTTTTTTTTATTGAGGCAGCAGTCAATGTGAAACCATTTCTGTATAGGGGTATTTGCTGCTTTTTAAAGCTAACTGCATACAATCAGATTTAATTGTAGAAAACTACATACATTTACCTATACTTGGATGAGAAATCAGCTCTGTTGCTCAAAGCATGGTGCATTAGCTTTAGGATGCAACAGCCACAATAGAGCTGTATATTGTTCAATTCCTTTACATATTGTGTTGGTCTGGGGATTTTGCAAGGGAGAACAACATAATACAAGACACATATGTTATAAGATTATTTATAATAGTCACCCAAAGAATCAAGAGAGTGCAGGAAATCTGTCCATACACTAAAGAACAAAGAATCCAGCTGAGAGCCTGGATCCTACAATAACATCCCGCATGAGTTCAACTGAGGACCTAGGGCCCATAACAATGTCTTATGCAGTCTGTTTCATGAATCTGTGCTGGGAAGGCCCAAAGGTCAGTGATGGAAGCTGGAAAGTTTGTTCCAGCGGGATGAGGGATCTGTGTCAGCAGGCTGAGGGATCTGCACTGGAGCCAGGGAAGTGACACTCAAAATAAGAACCACCAAAGCTCCCCTGAAAAGTACCACAACTATCCTCAGCAACAGTGATGTCCTGAGCTCTTCCAATGTTGAAGACAGCTGAGTTCCCCATTAGGAAAGCCAAAACAGCAAGCTTCTCCAGGAGGCCAGTAGTGTACCATCTTCCCCTCCAAAGCCAGGAAGTGACACAGAGTGAGGACCAGAGCTCCCCCAAAGTGAACCAAAGCCATTCTCAGTGCCAACAAGGTCCTGAGCTCTTCAGAGAATGAAAACAGCCAAGTTCATCAGGAAAGCCAGCATGACAGAATCAACAGCTCCTTACAGCACCTAACGGCCTTCCTCCTTCTTCTCCCATTCTGCCTTTTATGCTGCTTGCAACAGTCCCAAGATGGGCCTCCCACACCAGCACCACGCTTGTTCAGTTCAGCTGGGGGTTATAAGTTGACCAACAGTTGTCAATCTACCACACATGCATTGACTCAGATTTCATCAAATCAGTATTTTATCCTTCAATCAAATATGGTAATGTAACTACAGGAAGATATATTTGTAAACTGCTCAAATTGATTTAACCTAGTATAATTCAAGCTCGGCTCTAAACTATTCCTAACTTCTGTCCTTTCTCTGGCCAGGGAACAGACGTAGAACCTAAGTTGTTCTGGACAAAAGGGACAACCTCTGAAAACCTGAGAAAACTTAAACTTCTCCTTTACACTGTAGTCACCAGGTACTGTGTCTGGGAAAGCTGACTCATACAGCAGATCTGCTTGCTTATGTACTTGGAGAAAATCCTGGAAATGATATCCAGTAGGCAGCTAGAAAAGTGAGTTTCATGTTCTGAGTAGTGCGTGGAAATGGACTAAGTGAACACCATGACCCAAGGCAGCTCTGGGGGTGATTTTTCTGTGAATATTCCATCGATGCCCCATAGGACTCGTCAGTCCTGTGTCAATACCTAGTAGAAGTGTAGTTGCCTAATATTCTTTTAGATTTCAGAGAGATACTTGAGAGAACAATGGGGAATCTAAAAATCATGTGTCACTTTCCCTTGTCTGCAATTCTGTCAGATTATTGCATAAGACAGTAGCTTACTGGGGAGGCCCCTTTCAAGGGAGTTTGAGGAAGAAATGAATTGACCTTTGAGCAGAGTAATGACTTTATCCACTGTCCAATAATGCCTTTTCTCAAACGCTCTATTTTCACATCATGTGTTGGTTACAGTTTCTCCATATATTTGTTTTTAATGTTGTTTCTGCTGCTGCTGTCCTCAGAATTGATATATTTAATTAAAATCATAGCTGTTTCAGCCTAACAACAGTATGTAGTTAGTATAGATTGCTTTATTTTGTTATGTTTTTGCTTCTTGAAAAAATAATAAAGGTCTTCTCTTTCCCACAAATTAGTTCTCAGATTTCTTGTTTCTATTATGTACTTAATGCTTCAATAGCTTTGACTCATTTTTTTTCCTGTGAGTTTTCCATACATGCATTATATTTTCATTCTCAGATTTAAACAACTGTGTTAAAACTCAAGTCTCCTTAGTTTCTTATTATCATTAGTGTCATTATGGACAAAGTACCAAACTTTAGAAATAGATGTGGCTTTTTATAGCATAGATTTTCCAGCAAGAGTGCAACCCAAGCCAGTATTCGTATATAAGAGCAACTTTCAAGAAGCTCTCTATAGAAATAGATTGCCCAGAAGAAAAACAACAAAAAGGCATTTTGCTGTCATTGCTCATGGATCGTAGCTTTGCTTTCCTTAGAAATACTAACACAGGCTTGGAAAGATGTACATAAGCTGTGAAAGAAGAGTATGTTATTACTGAGTATTTTTTAAATACCTCTCAGTTTAAGATCTGCAGAGTAGCAAAACCATTTGTTGGCCATCTACTAATTATAGAGTTATTTAGGACCTACAGAGGTTTTGTAGGTCATGTGGAGATTATTTTAACAGATCAAACATTTCAAATCATCTTCTGTGGCTGTTTTCTACTTAACTTTGTCTGCATTTGAAAAGGGAAAAGATGGTAGGCTTAGATTAGCGAGCAACAGGCTCAGGGGAAATGTGGAGAATTTGCTCTGAGTTTCAGCTATATGGGGCTCATCAAAAGGTGCACCCATCTACATCCACAGGCTTGGGGGAGGAAAGAATTTTTTGTATTTTAAAGATACAAGAATGAAAACATGCTAACAAGCACACAAACATTTCCAGAATAACACAGAAACAATGCAAGTAATACAGAATTCCAGACAAGGTGATACGAAGTCAACAATGGGTGTTGTATTACATATTGTTATCTTCAGATTGGTTACTCAGATAAAGACATATAGGCATGTAAGATTGATCAAGCATTTAAGCATTAACTATTCCTTTCAATAAAGCAATAGAAATCAGTACTATAGCTATCCTACCTATTGTGTGTTTGTGTGTGTGTGTGTGTGTGTGTGTGTACATATTTTTCCCTTCTTTCTTTTTTATCTCTTTTTCCTGAAAGGGAAAGAAACTGCTCAAAAGTAAAGAATATTTCAACTCAATTTACATTAACAAATCCTTTCACTCAATTTATTTATTGCGCATTTACAGACTGCCAATTGATGGTCTAGATCCCAGCTCCTCAGGGAAGAATTCTGAACCTCATCCCTCACCCTGGGTATCTATAGTTTTTTTCTAGCTTCTTGTTTTTTTCTCACGTAACAGCTGCCATGGCTTTAATTAAAGAGTTTCTGGGAAATTATTTCATTAAGTAAGCTTCCTAAGGGCAGGCACATGGTCAGTTGGGTCACCCAACGTCCTCACCAATCCCTTGACCAAGGTCATTTAACCACTCTAAGATGCAGCTTCTTCATATATAAAGCATAAACACTAGATCAGCCCCCATTATTTGCAAAGTTCACACAATGGACATCCAGTCAAAGTGGACACTTAGTCATCCAGTACTGAATAAAAGCACGCTGTCGCTGGTTCAACAAATGTGTATTAAAAGGTGTAATTAAGCCTTTTCAATATTTCCCAACATATTTGTGATCTGTCTTCATGGTCATAAGTAGACCATTAGCTAAGTATGTTTTACCTCAGAGTTTTAAAAAAATGTATTTTCCAGCCTCTCTTTCTAACAGGTATGGCCATAGCACTTCCAAAAGTCAAAGATTAACAAGCAACACTGTCACATGGGAGTTCCGGGAATTCATAAAGACATGGCAGCCATATACCCGATGTCCTCTCTCCATCTCTTCCTTTATTCTGCTGCCCTAAGCACAGAGGGTGCCATCTTGGACCATAAGATCCTTTGCACACAGGAGACTAGGAGCTAGTAGGTACCTGCCACCTGGTGAAGTGGCCCCCGGTGATGAGTCACATGTTTATCCAAACAGGAAGTAGGCTTTTTTTTTCTATTTTAAACCATGGCTTCTTTGGGATTTCCATCACTCATAGCTAATCTGAGTCACTTCTCCCAGCTAACCTGAACATGCAGAGTAGCACATTCGGTAGAAGATCCAAGGCAGAGCACAGCTTTACCTTCTTAGTTTGTAAGTGCAAATTGTAAGAGCGGTCTCATTTTAAATGAAATTGACAGGACAGATGTACTTTTGGTTTGTCAAGATAAGTCAGAGGACCTTGCAAATGGATGAACATTAGTCCAGCACGAGCATACTTATGTACTGACTGTGACAGGAGCTCAGTCTCCTGGGCCCTTCCTCTTGTCCTCTGAGTCTGGAGCATGATCCACGCTGGCCTGTGATCCCAGCAGCCCGCTTTTGTTGATTGTTGATTCCCAATCCCCAGTCAGCGTTAACTTATGTGTTCTCTTTATGTGCCTGGCAAGGCATCCATCCCTTTATTCATGGCTGATAGTCTGCTTTACATTCCTGTTCGTTCTTTGTGTGCCTTTCCACTTTAGATTACATACAGTGAGTATAAATGTCTGTTCAGTCCTTATATTTCCCCTTCACTTACCCATCTCTGTGGATTGTACACCTCCAAAGCATGCCAGCTGTCAAATACAGTTCTCTAGAGGCATAAAGAATGTATAATGATAATCAGATTCTCTCATAAAAAGAAGTTGCTGTGACCTTATGGAAGTTGGTGCTGTGAAAATTGCCGGAGTGGAAACATGGATGTATTTTAGTTTGGCAGGAAGAAGAAAGCATTTGGTTTGCAAAAAGAGAAGTGACCCAAGAACGGAAAAATCTGCGGCTTATTTTCTAAACTGCCACATGTAATTTAGTTTGTGCAATCTTGAATGTTCTAATAATATGGATTAAGTGTTTTATTAGTAGACAGTTTACATCACTTTAAAATGTGTCAACTTAGGGTTTTGGATTCATAATTTTAAATGCAAATATATAAATGATTTAAATAGTTCTATTCACTTTTCATAAAGTTAACCATAAACCTGGAATTACAGATGCAACTGTATATGAATAAATCTAGTCAATGGTACATTTGAGGTACATTTTAATCACTAAAAATAATTTGTTTTCTAAATTCAGGTAACAGTCTAATAGAATTACAAAAATAAAAGAATATACTCTCTCATTTAAAAATAATTTGTTTTCCAATGTTAGAAAATGTTAGATAAAATCTATGTTGATTATTAGGGGAAACAGAAAAAGTCTTTTAAAAATGCCACAACCTATGAGATTTCCTAGGTGCAAACATGTGCTCAGCAAAAAAATGTAAAATGATGAAATATATCTTATAGTCTTCATAGATTTGAAGTAATTTAATGATTTACTCTATAGAATTATTTAGTAGCATTACTCTGAAAAGGTATAAATATTAGTTGAGATAGTTGTACTACTAATTGCTGTTAGTTCACGGACAAGAAAGATTTATGCCCGTATCATTTGATCGGTTTTCCTTGCCTGTAACTTATAATATGAGCAGCTACTTTGAAGATAACAATGTGCAAGGTACTAGCCATTGTTAACTCTCCTACAATCGTGTTTTGCAATTTAATACCATTCTTTTTACTGTTTTATATTCCTCTTCTTTAAAATGAAAAAGTTATCTAGATCACCAAGAAGTAATGAGTTGGCGTTACACAGCAGGGTGCTGCAGAGAAAAGTAGAGCTTTTTCTATGGTTAGTTTTTATTTTCATGTATTTTTCTCCTAGTATTTTTTCCAAGACAGCATAGATGCTTGAAATTTCTCATTATCTCCTTGTGATCCTGGGACCAGAATTATCCAATTTGTTTCTTTGGATTAATAAAAAAGGCAAACAAAATAGTTGTGTGTCCAAGAGCACTTGGAAAAGTAAAAGTTATGGAGGCCAGAATGGTCTGATCTTCGTGAATTAAAGAATCATTTGTTATTCATCTTACTTCTGTATTTACTTTTCCTCTTCCGTGGAAAAGAGCCACAAAGACAGCAAACCATCAGAGTGCTATGGGACAACAGTGTCTCAGCGATGCTCAGAACCCAGTGAGTGAGATAGTACCTCCCTTATGCCATGCAGATGGAGAGAAGCAGGTGATTTGCCCAGGGCCCTGTGAGCTCATGTGGTAACTCAGCCAGGTTCCAAGCCAGGTTTTGCTGAGGATAATACATGGCCTCAAACCAGAATCCTTCTCTGCTGAAGAAAGAGCACTTCTATTTTTACTTCTCTTAATATCCTCAAGTCATGACAGGAAATTTGGGTCTCGGTGTCATCTTCTTGCTGACCAGCACCAAGAAAAGTTACTGTCCACTAAAAGTGGACTTGTTGACCACTAAAAATAGAACAAGACCACATTCTGGGTTTTGGCTTCTGATTTTGATTTTCCCAGTGGTCTCATGGCACCACCAGTAATGCTAACTACTCAGAATGAGAGGTACCAGACTCACTCTGAGAGAGGTACTCAGCTCCAGATGTCAATTTTCTGAGAAAAACAAGGACTTCAGGCTCTATTTCTTAATAAATATATTTAAAGTGTTCAAATAAAAAATTTAGGATTTTTTTTCATATTTTAAGATCACCAGATATTTAAGTGTAGAACCGATATGCCCCATAAAAATACAAGGCAAATTTTAAATTAATCCCTACTATAGAAATGATAAGCAGTTGGAGGGATTAGATATTACCTCTTCCAGGAGAATGGTGTATAGACTGGATTTTTTTGACTCGGGTGGTATTTTAAGAGATGTTGAAATATTGCCATTGTGGTTCTGATTTGAGACACAATATTAAAAATTATTCTCAACAAATAGACAATCTTACTCACTTAGTTAATACATTCCCAGAAGATACCCTGAGGGATATGCCTACAATTTAATAATGAAGAGAAACAGTCAAGCAACAGTTTGCCTGGTTTTCCTTTTTCTTTTCTCTTTTACTCTTTGCAGAACTGGGGAATGAACCTAGGGCCTGCACAGTGAGCTAAATGCCCACCTCTTTTTAGTTAGTTTATATTTTGAGACAGTTTCACTAGATTGTTAATTTGCTGAGGCCTGGCTCACACTTCCAATCCTCCTGCCTCAGCCTCTCAAGAGTTCTAAAATTATAAGTTCATGCCACCTGGTCTAGTTTGTCTATTTATACAATTTTCTTCAGGGCCAAGGATATAACTCAGTGGCACAGCATCTGCCTGGCAAGCACAAGGTTCTGAATTTGATTCCTGGTACCAAAAAAAAAAAAAAAAAATTCTATAGTCATAAACTTAAATTCTAAAGAGAAACCATAAAAAATAAATCTTTTATGCTATTCTTTCGGAACCTATGCTGAGATAAGCAACACTGCAATTTAGTTTCTAGTGTACTTACTTAATTTAATACTCAAAATTCAAATGAAAGAGGGTAATTGTTTAGATTAAGCAAAACTAGAAAAATGCAAGCGATACAAAGGGCAGAAATACTAGTTGTTAATAATACTGATGCATCACATTCCGCAGCCCTCTCCTCCTCCCTCTCCTGCTCTTCCTCGCGTCTTCAGTTCATTCTCTCGGATTACATAATGGAAGGAAATGATACCCCAGAAAGCTTTCCACTTTTGAGTGAGAACATATGTTTGCTTTGCAGACTCCTTTTATCTTCAGCGTATAAAAAATGAAGAGCATCACAGTTTTCTCTTTCCCAAAAGAACCTTTTAACATTTTATTATGTGATATTTGTTTCTGTCTTGAAGTTTAATTGATCCCCAGTCGCCATTTAAAATTTCAGGACACGTGCTGCTATTACCAATAATATTTTCACACGTGGAGAGGTACGGAGCTTTCTCAGGGCAAACCTGGAAGCTCTGCTGAGGACTGCTTTTGTTCGCATGCCACAAATCATGTACTGAATAAAGAAAACTCAGAGAACACAGAGGGCGGAGCATTACTCTCTCCGCGCTAACTCTTCATTTCCCTCGATAAGGATGTGAGCGCCACAGAATTCCATTTTAGCTAAGGCCAAGTCACTGAATGTTTCATTTTTATTTGTGCTTTCTAATGCAGTGATAACTTTGACGTCCACTTGGGGAGCAGGCCTAGGTGGAGGTGAGCGTTCACGTGAGCCTGTGGTGATGCTCCTGCCCTGCCCAACATGCCTGGGCCACCGCTTAGAAGCGATACGCTGTCTCTCACTGAATGTTTTTAGACTGATAGACTTAGCATTTCAGCACTATCACTTTATTGTTTTACTATTTTATTTGTGAGGGAAAAAACTACAATGATTTTTTTAAATTTGCCTTTTGTTGCCCGTTTGTTCCTTGGAATGGGCCACCCAGGGGAGTGATTTGAGAAAATTAAGCCGCTCCCACACAGCCTCCCTGTCTTGTTCAGAGCGCAGGCTGTGCTCCTGAGATTGGAACCAAATCGAGGGTGTGTTTTGCTTTGAGTGGTACCTCTGGTTTATTTTTTTAAAAAGACACTAGCAAGGTGACTTTACTTTTATTGTTTCGAATATGTTTTTTTATTTTATTTTATTTTATTTTTGGTCTTTTTGAGACAGGGTCTCACTAAGCAGTTCAGGCTGGCCTTGAGCTCACTTTGGAGCCCACGGTGGTCTCAAACTTGCAACAATCCTCTAGCCTCAGCCTCCGGAGTGCTGGGATTACAGGTGTGAGTCACCACACCTGGCTCAAATATATTTTACTGAGGTTAGTGTTTATACTCTGATGCTGACACTGTTTTCTTTTCTTGCTCTTCTTTATTCTCAAACTTTGACCATCTGTTCTTTGTGATACACACAGAAAACAGATAATTCTCTCTTTGCTTCTCTTTTTCTTTTCCTTTTTCCTTTGTATGCATCTGTTCAGGTTGACAGAATTGTATAAACAACGATTATTTTAATTTTTTTCATTAGTTATAGGGCATAAGCCAGGAAGAAGATACAAAAAACCCAAAACTGAGAGCCTGTACACTGAAACCGGCACCTCTGACAAGAACTTACTTATGATGGTTCTGACTACCTTGGTAGCTCCGCTCCATCAAACTCATTGTACGAGCTGAAATCCCAGCCCAGAGCAGCCATTGTTCAGCTGCAAAGCCGTGAATAACCAAGCACGTGCAGATGTTCAAATACCAGCAAGGATAGGAGAGAGCCGATGAGTGCAGTTTAGGGGAAGCCCGCCAGAGGCAGGTGGAAATTTCCAGGAAATGCTTATGCCTGGCCAAGACGCCTGGACATGCAGCAGTGTACAGCCCCACTAGTGCATTTCTTCTGTCTCACGCTGTTTAGTGAATGGGGCATTGCACTGCAATGGGAAGCACTACCAGGTGCATGGAGTCAGAGGCAGCACAGTTTCTATGTTTATGAGTCTGTATTCCTTCCCATCTCTGCATTTTCAAAGAATACAGTCTTGTCCATACCTATTGAAATCTGGCCCAGGCCCAGTGGAGGGAGCTTCAGAAGCCCTCTTGTTTGCAGCTTCAGAATTAGTGCTTAGTAGTTAACACAGATTTTGATTTAAGAAAAAAGCATTTAAGTGGCATGTCACGATTCTTGGATGAATAGTAATTATGCCTGCATTATTGAAGCTTCCATTTTTATTTCTTTTCTTCTACATATTGGTAAAGTTATTCAAGTATAGAATCCTGGGTGTTGGCAACTTTTCTATTGATAATATAGATTCTGTTCAGTAATGTGTCTTTTTGAGATTTTTCAAAAAGCTGTTTCATGTTTCCATAGAAAAAAATATTATTTCTTGCTGGTTACTTTTTATGGATTAAAGAAGCACCCAAGCCCTTTTCCACAGAGGACGGGTTCCCAGCCCCCTGGGGACGCCGAAGCCATGGATAGTGCTGAGCCCTGCATTTGTACACAGTCTTCCCTTGTACTATACAAACATACTTCTGATAAAGTTTAATTTATATAAACTAGGTGCAGCAAGAGAGTGGAGGATAATTGGGTGAATGGGACAATTACAACACTTATAATCCTAGAAGCTATTTAAAACCTCTGAATTCTTTATTTTTGAAACGTTGCATCTAGTGTGTTCAGACCTCAGTGGTCCATGGCTACCTGGAACCATAGGAAGTCAAACAGCGTCTAAGGGGCTCCTGTGCATTTCAGTGAATCGCATTATTACAATAGCAAACATGATTTTTCTTTGAAAATGTAGAGTTTGAGGAAAAACCCAGAGCTCAGTTTTGTAGAGTGTGCAGACAAGGGGTGGGAGTGGGGCTGTCAGCGTAGAGCCTGGGGTGCTGGGTGCAGTGCAGGGAGACAGGCGTGTGCAGCAGTGTGAGTGGAGAGTGCTCGGGAAGCATCGCCAATGATCAGTGGGGTCTCTAAGGGACCCCACTGCAGCCATGGAGATGGGGTAGATCCAGCAGTGATTGGACCATGTTGGTCTGAGGTACTGTTCATCCTGAAACACCTTCCATCTTACCTCTGCATCACACTTCCCTGCAGAAAGTGATCATGACACATGCGATGAAATGCTTTATATTAAGAAGATAATGTGAAAAATACACAACATATTTGAGATACTAGGAGTGGAACCCTGAAACTTTCCATTGAACTACAGCCCCAGCCCATTACTTATTTTATTATTTTATTATTATGTTGATCCAGGGTCTTTCTCATTCACTAAGTTGCCTAGGGCTGGGCTCAATTTCTGATTCTCCTGACTCAGCCTCCTAGACTTTGGGAGGACTGCAGGCATGGGCAGATTCTGTGGGTTAAAGCCTGAGGCGACAAATGGAATCTTCTAACTTCTGACACAAGTAGTCACTGGTCAGACTCACTGTATATGAACCAAGGTTCCCACCACACCCACTTCAGGTTTGAAAATTCAGGAGAATTTTTTTTTTTTTTTGAGGTACTGGGGATTGAACTCAGGACCTTGCACTTGCCAGGCAGGTGCTTATGCCACTGAACTACATCCCCAGCCCTCAGGTTTGAAAATTCACTATGGTTGTTCATAGAACTTAGGTAAACACTCAAGTTTACCAGTCCGTTATTCTTGGGGAGGGTACAGATGGACAGACAGATGCAGCTGTGTCTGGGTGAGGGGTGAGGAGGCGGCACAGAGCCCTCTTGCTCTCTTTGCCTCTTTACTCTCCGGGAACCTCTTGTCTCTGTTTGGCTTTTTGTAGAGGCTTCAGCGTGAAGCATAAATTGCATCGATGGCTGTTGGAGCTCAATTCAACCTTCAGGCCCTGTCCCCTGCCTGGAGATTGGGAGCTGGGGACAAAGGTTCCCACCATCTGATCATGTCAGTAGTTCCCCTGGCAACCAGCGTCTTGAGACAGAATGGCTCCTATCACTGTGGGGAGCACAAAGGACTTAGCAGCTCCATGCCAGCCACTTCTGTCACTAAGTTACCCAGAGCTCCATGTCAAGGACCATGTTCAGAGACTCCTTGTGAGAACAAGAGACTTTCCTGATACACTGTGCACAGGGTTTTGGATCTGTTTCAGGAAAATGTGTATTGTGTGTACTCACACACACACACACACACACACACACACACACATATGCACACACATACATATGGAAGTATATACAATCTTCTGTATAAGGTGAAAGAATCACAAACAATAGCAATTTATACTTTTTAGGTGAAGTAATTATCTCCAAGTATATATTTTTACAAAAAAGCACGTGACATATTACTTTTTAATTCAGTGTAAAGATAGCTGTGATCCTCAAGTACAATACTCATTCCTAAAAGTCAACTCTGGTTTACACTTGGTGTTTTGTATTCCTTATGAAAGTGTGCTCTTAGTTTGAGCATGGATGTGTGTCTCTTATGCTCACTAACAGCAAACTGCCTCCTGCTGTATCACTGGCAAGTCCAGTGAGGTAACACGCACATTGCTCTCATCCTTATCTGCAGAGTCTTTTATTGTTTCTTCTTTTACTCTTTATTATTTACATAGTAATACAGAGCCCTTACCTTAAAAAGAAACATTAATACATTTAAAAATCTCTAATCCCTATTCAGTAGTCTCTATTTTTAAAATTGCCTGGCTTTTTTACATAGTATGAAAATGCATTCATATGCAAAATGATTGCTATACAGTACAATTATTATATAAGCACTGTGTAGCTGTATTGTACTCTAATGTAACATTCTGTCAAATCCAAATTTCTAAAACAGCAACTCTATAGCAAAGCTATTGTCTGTGTGTCTGCTTTAATAACTGTAAAGTAAATGACCACTAAATATTTCATCATAACTTAATTTTCCTAAGAGTAATTTCTGAATCAAGCATTCATTTTTCCTCCTAATTGGTTTCCAGTTGACAGTGATTTCTAGCACTTGTTCAAAAGGGCAATGTTTTCTGACTTTACTTCCTAGGCATTAAAATCTTTAAAACACGAAATCCTTCTCTTTCAATAAAATAAATGAATAAATTAGTTCCTTTTTGCACACACTTTTATTTCTAATTGTATTTTATGTTTGGAATACTTTTGTGGAGACACCAACTTCCAGTAAGACATACATGTGAACACACTCCCTAAGGATCTCTCAACTTCCATTAACCACGTTGAGGTGGAAAAAAGCAATGAGCTATTTTGAAAGTTAATTGATTATTTCAGGTTTTGCCTAAATATAGCCACAAATAATTATATGTGTGTTAATGTGTTAAGTATATTTGAAATGCTTATGTGTGATGTCTTATTACAGGAAGCAAGTCTGGGAGAATACTTTTGTAGCTACTTATACTTGTCAGGGATGACCATACTTACATGATTCGTCTTGAGAACAGAAGAGTGAGTGGGAAAACTAATGATTCATTGTCCCACTCGGACTATCATGAGTAGCACTGACTGCACAGTCCACCCCTTGATTTCAAGGCACGTTATCACCAGCCTGAGCAAGCCATCTTCTCACGTGGCATTAAACCACTCTCCCTTTCCCACCCTCATCCCTTTCCTCTTTCCTCACGTGAGTCCAACCTAGGTAGGAAACTTGATGAGTACTCTTTTATTTCACATTCTCTAAGTGTTGTATTGGAAAATACACGATTTTATAGCTTGGTATTTTTTTAAATTTACGTGCATGGAATTGTGTAGATTTCATTCTACCCTTTTCACACATTCTTACATTTCTTAGGTATTCACTTGTAAATCCAGCTCTCCTTAGACAGTATGTTCACAGTGTGAGAACTCTTTCTCTCTCTTTCTCTCTCAGACACACACACACACACACACACACACACACATGCATACATTTTATGTTTTAATTCTCCATCCTTTTAGAGATATCTTCTTATTTTAGCTTCCCTTTGTTAGAATAAAAAAATATAATAAGTATGTGCATTCATTTTCCCTTGAGAATTTATGCAAAACCTTTTCAGGGGTAAATAACCAGAAATTAGGTTGCTTAATTTTACTAACAGATGTAAGTGACTATGTCAGTATGTATTTTGCCATCAGCAGCAGAATCACAATATTATCTGACAGTATTGATATACTCTTATGATTTTCTTTTGCCATTCTTTTCACTATAAGTTGCTATCTCCTTATTCAACTTGTATCTCATTAAATAATAGTGTAAATTTAGCTATCACCATTTCCTTTCCTCCGAATTGCCCTTTAATGTTTGGCTTGTTTTCCAATGATTTTTCATTTCTTTGGTGTGTGTGTGTGTGTGTGTGTGTGTGTGTGTGTGTGTGTGCTTTGCAAGAGAAAGCCGTATATTCCACACCAACTCTAATTGCATTTCACATATCTCTTGTAGAGGAAAGAATGCAAAAGTCAACAGAAGGTTCAGGAGTCAATACTAGTCAATACTAGTCCATCATATCCTAAGAGTGTCTGGCCTATTCACTGTTTGTAATCTGTGTGGCTGTCACTAGCAATGGGGAGCGAAATTCCTCCTGCCTAAGCACACATCAAGACAGGAGCACCATACCGGGTTGTACCAGGTGTTATTGGAGCATCTCTACTACACATATGCATGAGTGAAATAAGAATATCTCATTGCTTTTTTTAAGGGGGAAAGGTTTACTTAGCTCAGTTTATAGAGGTCTCAGTCCATAATCAGGTGGCTCCAAGGCAGGGTGGCATGGCAGAGGAGGACCAGTTGATGGGGAGCAGAAGGTGTCAAAGCAACAATCCCTAGGAATGTCCTCCATGCATCGGTAATGGTGATTAATGCTACTGACTTCCAGTCCTCCTTATGTCTTCCTCACTATGTGATGAAGGAGGAATTTTGCATACAGCACTTCTGTTGGGTACTGCAGAGTGACACTTCTGTCTAGGAAAAGCACTTGTGAGATTGTGGGAATTTCAGTATCAGCACCACCCAGAATCTCCCCTTTTTGTGGCATCATGGTTACTTCAGAGAAGAGCTGATAGAGAAACTACAGCTATTTCTATCTAGATATTACTCAGAACAAAGCTGCTGGGCTTGGTGGTGCACACCTGTAATCCCAGCACCCTGAAGGCTGAGGTAGGAGGATCGCTGTGAGACCAGAATGGGCTACAAAGTGAGGTCAAGGCCAGCCTAAACTGCATTGTGAAACCCTGTCTCAAAAAGACACAGAAAAAGAAGTTATCAGCTACATCATGGAAAAAAGCTAACAGTATTGGTTGCTCTGATAAAATTACAACTTTGAAGCAAAAATTAGAATTGAAAAAAAATTATAACCACTACTGTGAGTTTGACAGCTTCCAATAAATAAAAACTTTCTGAAGAAATTGGTGGTGATATTAATTAATTTCTTTTTGACACTGCTTAATAAAATGTGTCAACACTTTGAGACTGTGCATAGTTCAGGAAGGCAATACTTTTCACCTATGGATATATGAGGTTATAAAGACATACATAGGAAAAGATCCATTTAAAGTATAAGATAAACTAGTGGATTTTAACACAATAGGCAAGTTCATTGGAAGGTGCCAAAGTCACACAACTAAGATTTAAGAAACTAAATTTTTATTTGAAAATAAGAAAGTAAGCATTTAAGAAGCTAACTTTTCAAATTTTGGTGTGGTAGCAGAGCAAATTAACCACAATTATCTGGAAACATTATTAAAATACACCTTCCTACATGAGCATGGTATGGCACACCTGCAACCCTAGGACTCTGGAAGGCTGAGGCAGGAGGATCATAAATCGGAGCCCAGCCTGGGAAATTCAGTGACTTAGGGAGACCTGCTGCCAAATAAAGAAAAGTGAAATAGGATTGGAGATGTAGCTCCATGTGAAGAGCTTTGGTTCGGTATCTGCTACCATGAAAGGACAAAAACAAATAAAAATTGCCTTTTCTAAATTCATGAATGAAGCTATATTCTCTTCATATGTTTCAGCCAAAAGAAGGCACAATAATTGACTGAACTCAGAGGTAAATATGAAACCCATCTTCACTTAACCATACCCAAAAGAAATTCTCCCAAATATAAAATAATTTCTATCTCTGTAAATTTTTGCTTTTCACCAACATAATTGTATGTAAATGTAGTGCTTGTAGTCATGTGGAATTTATTATTCTGATTTTAGATGATTTAATAAACATTACCCAAATTCAAGCTCATTTTAATTTGTAATACAATAACCATACATAAATATGCGTCTCATATATATGTATAAATATATACATATATATAGAGAGAGAGAGACATAGATCACAATGGCTTATGTGTGAATTTTCTCTTTTGAACTTTTAAATAATTTTTAAGACAAAATGAGTTCTGAGAACAAAACATTTGAGAAAAATTTCCCAATAATAATCCCACATCAATTTTTTGTTATTCTAAAGAGAATAGTTAAAAAAGGAACAATAGCAAAATACCATCATCACAGACAAAAGCAAAACAAAGAAAAAACATTAAATGACACAGGGTTTCAAAACGGAATGACAGGAATTAACAGTGGCTGCTGTACCGCATATTATTTTCTTCAGCGAAGATGCTCAGATTACCAGATGTAAGAATGCAAGATTGATCACACCATTAAAGAGAATAAAAAAGTAACAATTAACAAATTCTTCCCAGTGCCATAATCTTCTTTCAGGCTGTCACCTTTCTGTGAACTGTACCTGTAATGTTCTAGGCAGAATAAAAACCTTTAATTATATGAGTATGGGCATATTCCATGCACTGCCTGCTCCTGAGGTCTTTCTTCTTTCTCTATGGAGTGCGATATGCTAAGTCTTCCACTCCTCTCTTTCTCTGTCTGTCTCCACCCTCTCTCCCTCTTAGCTTTCTGTTCTTTCTCTCTCCATCTTTGCATCCTTTTCTCACTCTTTCCTTCTTTTCTTCTTTTCGTTTTACACCTAAATAGTATCCCTCCTTCTGGCCTTCTCCATAATGACATTACTTACACTTCTGTTAACAGACATCTTAAACTGCTGAAACTGTGCTGCAATAACTGACTTTGAACATGTGCCCCTCTCTCCGTGTGTGGTGACTCCTGCAGGCCGCAGTCGTAGAACAGAAGGGTGAATCCTGAAAGAATGTGTGCACCTTTCCATGTTTCATGGATGCAAATTGTCCTTTATGGAGACTGTGTCATTTGCAGTCTGACCAGAAGTTGGAATACATACCTGTTTCTCCACATTCTGACTAATACTGTGTACTCAAAATATTTCTTTTCTGTGATGCTGGAGGTTGAATGCAAGGCCTTTTCTGTAGGTAAAGGTGCTACACTGAGCTACACCACCATCCCTATGTAACTGAACTTCTTGATTTTTGCTCCTGCTAGGTGATTAATGATGTGTGCATGTTTAATTTTACTATTGCTATGAATGAGATACAGGATCTTTTCATACATCTAAAACCATATGTATTTCATTTCACAGCAACAAAGTCCATTGCCAGTTTTATGAGGATTTGTATTTTACTTTTAAATATATAAAATCCTGTTAATTTTTTTGATAAATCAGTACTTTGTTATGATATGCTTTGTAGAAGATTAACTGCCCATGTCTCATTTATATTTTTGCTTTGTTTTGCTTTTTATGTTGAAACAATATTTGTTCAGCTTAGTGACACCTTAAAAACTTGTGTTGTAAATTAGAAAGCCACTTCCATCTCTGGGAACATTTTTAATTCTATATTAGTCGCTAATGACAGGTAGGTGCTTTCTATTATCGCTCAAGTGTTCGACTGATTGAGAATGTAATCTGGGATAAGGAGACAGATATTGATCTGAATGTTACTTAAGATTTTTACCAAATTATCTCAACTCAGTTATTTCTCTTCTCCCCTGGCTTACACATCGTTTATTTATTATGCAAAATTGTTTACATGTCGGAGTGTGGTGGTGTTCTCTTCTCTTCTATTTATCTGTCGCTACATGTTCCATTTTCACACTGTTCCAATTATTTATATTATCTCTTAGTGGGTACTTGTTGGCCTATATTAATATTAAATTGATCATTATTAAGCAAAGCTGCAGAAACCTTTCTGATTAATTTTCGCCATTCTGTGCTTGTCTTCAGTTTTCGGCGTAGATTGTTGTGTTATTTGCCAGCATGGGCAATCTCTGTACCTCATAATCTTGCCTTCTGGAAAGTGTTGTGTAGTTGTGTAGTTGCTCATGGGTTTATTCAGAAGCTCTGTCTCTTCGTTACTTTGCAATTAAAACCACCCCGTTGTGAACTGTATTCACACAAGTATGTATTTTAAAACAGTATCTCCCGGTGCTTCTGACTGTGTACTTGTTTCTATTTTATTTTGAAAAACCTCTGTATTTTTTTACAGTTTTTCATTAAAGTCTTAACATGGTAGTTTGATTAGTTTTTTGTCCATTTGTTTATCTTTAGCATTAGCATTTTTCTTTTTCTTTTTTGTCTTTTTTTCTTTTCTTTCTTTTTGTTTTTTTCTGTTCTTTTCTCATCTTTTCTTTTTTCCTTTTCTTTCTTTTGGCAGTGGAGTTCCAATTTCTTAGGGAATTTGCTATGAACGTCTTGCCTAAAGGTGCATCTATAGCAGAGGATAAAACCCAAGCTCTCGCCTGAGCCACACCAGTGGGTTCCCTTGGGATTCAGAGGGCGCCTCCTGCAGGAACTCGGATAGAAGCTAAATCTCTGTTTCTATCTTCCCTGCAGGACGCTGCTCTTACCAGAACCTCCTTCACGCTTTTACCCCTAATCCTTCAGCTAGGGAGGCAGCTCTAGCTTCCCATGCAGCCTGGATCCACACTCTCGCACCGCTTCTCGTGCTGCCTGCGTAGCATTGGGTCAGGACAAGGAAAGTGAAAATAAGAAATACCACATCCAGAAAGCTCCTCCAGAGCCTGGCTCCCAGTGTCAGCCCTGGAGATCCCTGCAACACACTCCAGACCCACAAGCATCTGCACTAGCATGTGACACCTCTCCTCACAAAGAGGGATTCCTGCCATTGTTATTATTTCTGTTATTAGTATTATTATCAGTGTGTGTGTGTGTGTGTGTGTGTGTGTGTTAGAGTTTAATAAATTTCAGCACCTTGGCCGCTTCTTTCAGTGGAGCAGCTCGGTGTTCGATTCAACAAGGCTAGTGGCCCAGGCTGTTTACTACCTTCTCAAGGACCCATTAATTTTCTCTTCCTCACAGCATTTTGAAGCTAATGGTTAGATTTATACATGCACACTTAATTATTGAAGCTCTAAATGCCTTATTAGCATATAGCTCTGGAAGTTGTTTACAAAGTTGTCTTCATATGGTTATTATGATAATCACCCTTTATAAATACACCTCTCCAAATCCAAACTCCTTAATATTAAGTGGCTAAGCACACACACACACACACACACACACATACAAAAGAATAGTCCTTATTACATCGAAAAAAGCACACACGAAAAACTGGAAAATCAAATGTTGTAAGGGTTGGGTAGGAGGCAGACATTGTTAAACTTTTTACATGTATGTTTCACATAATTTTCACATATAATCATTCTGTTAAAACCTCTTACAAGAGAGGAAATCGGCCTTCAGAAAGCTTAGACATATTGACCAATATGGTGTAGGTAGGAGAAGAGGTCAGAGGACCAAGCTCAGAACTCCACAATCCTTTCTACTTTCTACCAACCTCAACTTAGGGGGAGAGAAAGTAAATCTACGTAACCCTTCTTCATGTCTGTGTTCCTCAGGGAATACAATTTGTTCAAAATTTCTAGAATATGCCTTTGTTCTTAAACGTTAGAGTGTAACTACCACTCAGTGGGACAATAATTTCTTTAGAATACAAAACCTAAATGGAAACGTTATTTCCTGTGCAACCACCCGTCAAGCTCTTGGAATAATTTAGGAATTTCCAATGCACTTCCCAGAAGACGCTTAACATGGTGGCTAATGTGAGTCATACATGCAGAATACACCTAAGATCACATTTAGCCATTGTTTTTTTTTTAAGAGATAATAAATAAAATAATGCTGGAATCAGATGATTGAGGATTGCTTACAGGTGTTTGTTGTGGACTTCTTTCTGCAATCATGTTACAGCCTTCCTTAAAGGCAGAGCTTAATTTTTACAGTAATTTAGATTCCTGGTGATAAATTTGAGTATAATCTCAAAGGTGAAATGTTAGTCGTTGCATATTGAATCTCTTATTATCTAAGCTTAATCATGCTAGATACACAAATCAAAACTCTGGACCTTAATAATTACTAAAACATAATGATCCCAGAATATGTATTCTGTAAATCATCATTGCTTTTATTTTATATTTAATGAAAACAGTGATATTTAATTAAAAGTATACAATAAAAGTAGAAGCAACTCAAGTTGGATGATTCCTTACTGTGTAGAGTTCTATGTGCTCAGAACTTCTAAATATGACAGCAAATAAGAGTCTCTTAATATTTAGTAATTTCTAATGACTCAGAGAAAAACATAAACTGAGATTGTTTCCTGTCATAGGTGCATCCTTTAAGCTTTAGAAAATCAGTGCAGAGCCCATGAGCCAAAATTCTAGCAAAGATAATTTAGCTGTCTGCAAGAGGTATAAACAAGATAATTGAAATGAGATAAAAGATAATTGAAAAGGGAATGTGTTAAAATGTGGAATTTGGCTTCCAAAATAGGGGAAAATATGCTTCAAGCTGTCCCTGACTGCACACAAGCTACTGGAAAGATGTCGCTCCACAGCGCTGAGTTAATCTACCTAACACACTGCATAAAGTACCTTTCAGGAGTTGCCTGTTCCACACTGAGGACTCTGAAATTAATCATCAGAGGATTAAGTGAGATAAATGTAAACAAATATTAAAGAAGGAAGATTGACATCCATGGCACATATTCCTCTTTTAAACCTCCAAATAAGGAGATTTAAAAATGTGTTCATATCACTATGTACTCGGTATCTGAGCATGAAATGAAAAGATCAACATGGAGTATCTTAGTGACTCCACCCAGAGTTGTGGGAGAAAAAGTTGACCATCAAGCCAGAATTATAAAATGAAAATGTTGTTCTTAAGGTCTGTGCTTCAAGAGTGTGAGCAGAGGGATCTGTGCTTGCTTAGCAGTGTAGGCTGGGAACCACTCTGCCCGAGCAACACAGTTCACCCAGTCCCAGGCTGTCTTCACACACAGGTAAGACAGGAAACCACCCGGCGGCAGCAGTTGGTGAGGACGCTCAAGAAGTGCCAGGAGGAAAGATGAGAATATGAGCATCAGAACTTGTTTATTGAGTGGCTGGTTTCATGGTGCACGTGCTCTGCAATTTCCAATGAGGACCCTCAAAGTCCTGACGGAGTGGAAAACCTTAGTCATTCACCAGAAATCAGTGGGTGTCTGGTTTTCCCTGGAAAATGGTCTCTGAGTAGTGAAGTTAGTTGTGCACATGAGACATTAAAGCCTTCCTGATTTATGCTGGTGAAGAAGGGTACATCACTACAACTTGTCAAAAACAATGAATTGGTGCCTTTCTGCTATTTACATACACATGTCATCAAGGCCTTTTAAAGTGAATGAAACATTTCGATGGTTAATCTGTCAAAAAAACATTTTTACTCTGTAGCATTTATTTTAATCATTATGCATATAAAAAAGAGATTCCTATTTATAAATGAGAAGATATATAAAATTTAATCATATCTACGACTCCTTTAGCAAACTGTCACAAAGTGATTTGAAATAGAGAGAAAATACAGGCAGGAAATCCAAGTTAGAAAGTGTCCCTGGGGTAGAACACAGAGAAAGCCAACCCCCGGATGAAAAGGGAAGGTGCACCGTGGGCATTGCCACAAACCCCCGCAGAGATTCTGCCATAAACATCCGGGGACCGAAGACGCTATTTTTGGTGTTGTTGCCTTTATTGCTTTTACCACTTTCATTCTAGGGTTCAGAGAACTTAATGAGATTTTCACGTTTTGTTTTAAATGGAAATTTTTGAATCCTAAACCTGTTGAGACCTACTAAAAATCATATTGGCATTAAAATATTGTAGTAGTATTACTGAGGTTTTTTATTGAGAATGTTTCCACTGATTAATTTACTAAGGTTTTTTAGTTTCCCAAGATATACCTGCTTAACAACTGAATACGGTCTATACTTCTACCCTAGAGGACAAAGTGCACTTTTCAAAACTTTTCAAGCATTGCTTTTATAAAAAAGAAGTATTCCATGATGGAGATTTTGAAATTAATGTGTGCCTGCTTGATACATTTATCTGAAAACAGAACACAGGGTCATAATTAGCTTTTTATATTATCTAAAAATCTATACTGATAAATAAAAATGTTCCAGTCACAAATGGAAACTGCCAATGTCCCTGTCCTGGAATTCTTATGGCTGATTATGTTTTGTCTCTTCAGATAAATTTACAAAGGAAAATGAGAGTTACTGGTGTGATTACCCAAGGAGCCAAGAGGATCGGGAGCCCGGAATATATAAAGTCCTACAAAATTGCCTACAGTAATGATGGGAAGACGTGGGCTGTGTACAAAGCCAAAGGGACCAGTGAAGACAGGGTGAGACTGGACACCACTCAAGGACAGGGAACCACCTCACAGATGCTCCTTGACTTGCATGTGACAGTGGAACCTCTGGGGAGAGCCTCGTGTGGAAAATACATTTCTGAAACTTCATTATTCTTTTAAAATTGGGCTCCTGGAATGAAGGGAGTGTGAGATTCTCTGAGTGAAAAATGTATAACAGCAACCATTTTTATGATTTGCTAGAATTTTAGTTGATGTCCCTACAAATACTTTGTCATAAACTAGCTAAATCTTAATGCATGACATTTAGGCTTTACACTGACAATGGTCAGCTTTTGCCTTCATCCTCATTGCTTATATACACTCTGGCACGCTCATTCGTCGAGTAGCTATTGATCAAAAGTATTTTCCTGAAAACTAGAAAAACACCAAGTGCTAGAAATATGTGTATTTTTATATGTTTTGTATTGAAAAGTATATTTGTCCTTTAGCAGAAAATATATTTTAGAAGAAATGGATCTAAAGTGCAATATCTCCTCTCCTTTTTCAGGACATTCAGAATTCTGAAATTAATTCATCCTAACAATGTTAATTTAAAAAATATCATGACTGCAGACCATCACATGCAAAAGCAAACAAAAATTTTTATGAAAGATTTTCAAAATTGACCTCTTCAGTAAATTTAAATAAGATTTTCTGTTTACTAAGCCACATAAAGGTAAAATAAGAGTGAGATTTAAAGGATTTCATTTGACACATTCTAGTAATTTGTAGAAGGAACCATAACTTTTTACTGGGTGATAAATATAAGGATTATAAATCTCTTATCCAGTCATCTTGTCTGATTGTGAAGATCTAAACCCAACCAGTCAGACTGTAAGGCATCATACATCTAATCATAGCATTAGAAACACAGTGACCAGGAAGCACTAGTGCAAATTTTTTCTTACCAAAATAAAAGTTGAAGTACTGAGTTATAAAATGAAGAACCTGATGTATATTAAGTTGAAAGATTTAAGGTTCCCTTCTCCACACAACAGAAAAGTGTTCTCCTGACTCTGAAGAATTGGCCTCAAAATTACCAAGGTCATCAGAGTAAAGAATAGATTATGCCGTAGGCCAGAGCGCTTTATCACTTTAATTATGGGTTTTATATCCATGGGTGATAGCAATGTCCTTCCTTAAGCACTCCCGGCCCCATATTATTTAATTTAATCTTTAAAGTATTGTGGCACAGTGTTTCAAAATAAAGAAGCTGCGCTAATTCATAACGCAGAACTCTGGATTATGTCTTGCCCCAGGTGTTCCGCGGAAATGTGGACAACAACACGCCCTATGCCAACTCGTTCACGCCGCCCATCAAAGCTCAGTACGTGAGGCTCTATCCCCAAGTGTGTCGGAGGCACTGCACCTTGCGAATGGAACTGCTGGGCTGTGAACTATCAGGTGAGCCTCATATTACCTATTTCTATATGATCTTTAAAGAAAATCGGAAGTATACTTGTGTGGCATTTGCCACTCACCAGCAGATTTTCAACACCTGTAGAAATTAATGTCCAGTACACAATGTCTAGAGCATGGTTCGGTGAGAAATAACGCATTGTTGCTTATGTGTAGAACAAACAAATAGTAAAACATACTATGGAATAGAATGAATTTAGAAACAATAATGTATTTTATTGGGTGGTCAAAGTCAATGCAAGGAATTCCTGTGGGTAGCCTGTCGCAGTTAGATACATCTCCTTGTTTGGGATGGCATCTATGCTTTACGTTTTGACAAAAGCTCAGTAAAATCTGGAATCTGCCTGACCTCTTCCATTTCGGCCATCAGGTCCAGGAAAGCAAGCTGTATCTTTGTCTAGCTGTCTCCACAACTGGGTGCTTTCTTTTTTAGACTTTTGTGAAATTTGCAAATTCATCATCCCTCTCTATGGAACAATATTTCAATACCAAGATTGCCACTACAATTCATTCTTGGGTCATCCTTAGCAAGAAACCTGCTTGTTGCACAAATAGCGTTTACTCAGCTCGAGGATAATCTGTCAGAAGACTCCACTCTAAATCATTCTTGTCCCCCAGGGGCATCAATACCAGGCTCAAAGATGAAGGCTTAATGAGTGGACCTCAAGGTGGCCGCATTTTATTCTGAAATAAATAGAAGTGTTTCTTTAGCTGTTTCACACTTCTACATTTTTTGGTAATACTTGTATTTCTGGTATCAAATTTTCCTTATCTGTATCATAAAAACCTGAGGTTATTTTATTCAAAAACTGGAGAAAACAGAAATTTCACATTTACTTACTTTTTTGTTAGCATAACCATAAAATATGGGAAACACCTTTGCTAAACTTAAACAATGCCTTTGAATAGATGAGGTCCTTGCAAAGATGCCTCTGGGAGGTTCTGATTCATAGGCTGAACTCTGTACTCCATCTGATTCCCTCCATAGACTTATTTATGATTCCAAGAAAAAAGGATAGTTAAGTAAATAAAAAGCAGTATTAAAAATAACTCATCTCAGAGAACCCATTGAAAGATATGATAGTGATGTGGTCAGTGGAGTGAGTCTATTTTTAAGACTCATATTTTCATTTTGCGTTGGTATGTCTTAGGAAGCAAACACGCATGGTGTTAGTGCCATTTATTATGTGAACAGAGACCTCTTCCCTCTTTTGGTCGTTTGAACCGGTTTATTGATTGTGAGCAAATCTGAGAAGAATTATTACTGTCCAATGATTGCACTGCATGTCACTTTACCACCACAGGCCACTGTCATCCTGCAGCCGTTCATCATAAAGCAATCAAGAGGAAGAAACAACATGATGAGATCCGCCATAAGCCCTGTGGTTTTAGTTGCTTAACCTCACTATCACCGATTTTTCAGTTTTTGATTCATGAGCATCAGTCTCTCATACACGGCACAGCTACACCCTTAAGGTGTAAATATATTTTCCTTTTGAGTCTGACAAGAGGTTACACCTGACAATTCACAGATTTTATCTTCTCAGAAAGAAGCCGTGCTCTCTCTGCCAACCCTGCAAATTGATTTTCAATTTACATGCAGAGAATATTTTTCAATGGCTGTTTTTAGAAGCTAGAGAATTGCACTATAGACATGATCAATTTCTTGATATTTCACTTTGTTCAGGTGCTGTCCATACTGGTGAAATAGCTAATTAATTTAAATGCATGAAATACTGTGTATAAGAAGAGAAATTCGAGATGTGAGGCACCAGGGAAGAAAAGTTTGCTATAACACTTGGAGATAGTGAAAATGTTCCAAACTATTTCTTGAAGTTGAGTACAACGTCTTAATGTCCAAGATTCTTTATTGTTTTCAAGGAACTGACTTAAGATTTTTAAACCTGATTAGAAGATCAGCAATTAATCTCTTCCCAGACACTTAGAAAGAACATTTTTAAATTACATGAAAGAGACACAACTTACAATTTTTAAACGAAACAGAGCATAACCATAATTAGAAAGTAAACTCACTCATTGAATAAATTACTAATATTTCCTCCTAGATAAGCACTGAACAATAGAATGGTTATGAAATGAATTTTATGATAAAGCAGGAGTGGTTCTTCTGTCTGATACTGTACTACGTCACAGAAGGGAAGGAATGACTGCCTTCCTTTTTCTTATATCTCTTTCTCAAATGAAGCAAAGTCATAGAAAGACTTGGGAACAGCGAGGACAGGGTGGGGGAAAGCACTGGGGGGACAGGTGAGACATCTCTAATGCAGACAACACTCTTTACCTTGAAACTGCCCAAAGATAAACGGCAGGCACGGTGCCGACTGCACAGCCTGCAATCCTTGAGATATATGTGGCTGCTTTCTTGCTCAGAATTTACACCGAGCCTTGGGGGCTGCCTTTGTCATGCGGTTGGCAGATACACCTTCCCAAGAAAATGTGTTGTTGCTGTTGTTGATGTATGCCTGTTTTCTTTCTTGTCTTTGGATTTTTGGTTCTTGTGTTTTCTTTTTTTTTTTTTTTTTTCCTTTTTTTTTCTGTTGTTGAGAGGATCAACTGTCTGACTAAATTTGCATGTTTGTATATGGGTCCATACATCTACAATTCGAAGATATCAATGGATAAAGCAACAACTACTGTTGAGACCATATCACCTTGTCTATAGATTAGTTGTGATTGTACTATTTTCTATGATAATTGGTGTCTGTTTGTCAATATGTTTTTGTACTTTTATGTTTCTAAAATAAAAAAAAAAAAAAAAAAGAAAATGTGTGAGAAGACAACAATCCTTCCTGACACCTTTTGTCATGTTTGCAAAGATAAAGCACGCCATGGGGAGTGGGGGTCCATGAGGACAAAAAGGGCGAGCCACCGAGCCACCGGAAGCAAGGACTGAGGGAGCGGAAGAGAAAGAACTCACCATAATTAAGAACTATAATAAGTGAAGTGTTGTCAGCCGCCTCTCTTAGAGCCTTGCTTTAAATGAGTCCCCATTTAGCAACTATCCCCCATCCGAGGATGTTTGTGTGTACTCACAAATAGACTACTGCTTGGTGACTTAACCCTGCTTCCTTTTGGAGTCAGTTTTATGAAATAATGTAACCACCTAAAACTTACTGAATGCTAAATTTGCCAGTAATTTTTACAAATACTTTACTAAGAAATTTTTAACAGAGAATATTGTTCCCTCTATTTGTGTCTTCCTTAATTTTTTCAGCAAAATTTTACAGTCTTTTTTATTAGTACGTATCTGTGGTGCATGATGGTTATATGTACTGTGGGGAGTTGACACAGGTACATAACACATCTTGATTATTTATTGATTTCTTTTCCTTCTTTCCTTCTCTCCATCCCTCCATTTTTAACACCCTTCACTTTTGCAAAAGAAGCAATTTCTTGGAACATTTCTTGGAGGTAGTGTGTATTATTATCATCATTTTACAGATAAGAAAACTCAGACAAAAAGTAATAGGCATATGACCACACAGCCGTTCGAAGGGATCCAGTAGAACATAAGAAGTATCCAATTGTAGAAGCGCCATTTAATCTCTTCTCTTTCATGATCAAACTCATATGCCTACCTTTCAAGCTTCTTGGCCAAAATGCAATGATTTGTATCTTTTAAAAGAACACTCAATCCTCAGCTGGCATCATAACAGGATCATACTGCTTATTACCAACTTCATAAATGGAATTGGGATATATATATAAGGTGTGTGCACATCTGTATACACACACACACACACACACACACACACACACACACACACACATTTTCAATGACAGACAAACCCAAATTCTGCACTATATGAAGCTTGAAAATATATGTGGTAGATTTGAGAATCTTTCAAGAATATTTAAACAGAAAGGGTTACTGGGTATGATTAAAATAAAAGAATGTGTTAAAAGATTTGTCTAGTGACGGTTTTCGCTATAATTTGTTTGTCCTGTGTTACCCAGTGGTTTACATTTTGTATGTGCTCCAAGCCTGAGACAGCCTTATTGTCCTGCTTTCCCCAAGCGTCCACATTGGTGCAATCAGAACCGGTGATAAAGATTAGCACACATTTCTTAGACCACAAACTGCCGTCCAGTATAGAGAATAACAGAGGAGCAATTTCTGAAAATGGCTTTGTACTGAGGGAATTTTCATTTGCAGTGTTATGAAAACAAATAAAAAAATAGATAAGCTTTATGAGAAAATGCCCCATTTTTTAAAGACACGATGAAACCGTTGAAAACCAAGGGACACTTATGAGGCTTCTGGTAATGAGGCAAGAGAGAGGTTTTCAGCATGGTTTTCATTTTGCAAAACCATCTATCAGAGAAAAGTAGTTTGAATTGTCTGTATTGTTTTCAGTGTTTCCAAAATAGATTCAGACAAAGTGGCCTGAATTGGCTATCTTATTTTTCTATTTTGTTCCAGATTTCTTTCTGATTACAGCCTTTTCTTTTGAGTTTAGACGGTCTCTCTTTGGGAGGATGGAGAGCATTAGATTTCATCTTCTCGTTCTTCTCCGAAATGAACATAGAAAGTTTACAGGATGATGAATTATTTTTCACATGGAGCTATTTCATTTCCTTGCAGGCTGCTCAGAACCTTTGGGAATGAAGTCAGGGCACATACAAGACTATCAGATCACTGCCTCTAGCATCTTCCGGACGCTCAACATGGACATGTTCACATGGGAGCCAAGGAAGGCCCGGCTCGACAAGCAAGGCAAGGTGAATGCCTGGACCTCTGGCCACAATGACCAGTCACAGTGGCTGCAGGTAAGAATGTCCCCCATCCTCAGTCCTCTTCCTTGTAGAATTTCCTGTTGCTTCCACGAATGTCTGAGTTGTTACATGCACACACCTTTAAATGTGCCTTTGTCTTTGGCATACCTAAATGGCTAAAGCAGAAAATGCTATGAAGTCCTACTGCTGGGCTATTTTTACTCTGGTTAATTTAGAGATGCAACTGTCAGGTTGACATAGCAGATTGCGCCAGCCCACACAATGTATAGACCAAGTGATTGACTGTGGGAGCTTTTGCATTTTAAATTTTGTCTGTTTTAATGCCTTGCGTTCATATCAGTTTGGAACAGGAACCTAAAGGACAGTGAAATTGTGCCACTGACCTGCACGTAGTCTCGTAGCATCATGACTCCTGACTTACTAGCTCTTTACCTGTGGTTGCTAAGCAATAGAGCAACTGGATGATGCTCTCATAGCAGCATTGCTTATAGAAGGGGAGAGTAGACTCTGCAGCATCTATTTATAATTTTTGAATGAAGTAAGGTTCCAGGAAATGCTTTTACACCCAGCCTTCCTGAAATGTACTTATTTGTGGAGTGCTTTTAAGTGTGTGTCCATTTCTTAATATTTTTCTGTGACAAAAGCCAGAAGCCCAGTTCCATGGGGTCACTATATTTGACAGACATGACTCCCACCCTCACTGATTTTCTGTGCCATGTCTGTGAGTGGCTCTGGGATAATGTATGGAATCCCTACAAGTCATGAGCACCATTAAAATAGCTCCTCTTGATCAAGCCATATTTGCCAAATGTGAAATGATTCTTACTTGGTCATCAGTAACCACTCTTCAGTCTTTTCACTTATTTTTGACCATCCTTTCATCATTGTAAGAAATCAGCACTTTTTTTCTTTATTCTCTCTCTATATTCTACCTGGATCTTTATTCTTCTCAAGCTCTGCTGAGGTCCTTTGTCAGCTACTGCGCATTATAGATAATTGCGCACGTCTTTCTCCAATTGCTGTTCCCAAAGGTAGGAAGTAGGTTTGTTGTACATCACCCCAGCACTCAACTTCATGTCCTTTTCTTGTGTGCATCTGTGCTTACTATGTGAAGCCATTTATTTAGCAAATGTACCCAATTGTTTGTGTTGGATCCACATAGTGTGACGATGATGTGAGCCACCAACTGCACTGCTCGTGGTCCTAAAACATTACCTTTTAAAAAATCTTTTATTTGGCTCAAACGATAGCACATTTGTTTTCCTCCTGGCTGCTGCTTCCCAGTGTTCTTTTCGGGCCTTGCTTCCTCTCCCTGTCACTCTCCTGCTGATGTCCCTCACTAATTCCCAAAGCTCACGTGACTGATGTGGCTAGTACTGGTGATTTCAATTTCTACACAGACCCCAGAACCCTGAAATAATGTCACTTTCCACCATCACTGCCACTACAATGATATCATCTTCTTTCATTGGTTTTCTCCAAGAAAAATCTTTCTAAACAAAAATTTCCATCTGTGTGTATGTATGCATTGTGCACACGTTCTGCTATAAATACCCTCTTCTTAGAGGAATGGAGGAGAATGCCGTGGCGCTGCAGCTGCACTCTGAGGTGCCTTTCTCTGGGGAGTCCTGGCCGCCAGCACCTCCTGCCCATATCTGATTTAAGGCCCTTCCCTTATACCATAGCCTCACCTTTATCCTTCAGGCACACGTCCCCAGACCCCGCTGTGTGCACCAAACCACAGATCATGCCACATCCTGTATACACAGTAATACCTCAGTTCATAAACCCTTCAGCTGGTAAACAATTCGGTCCTCAAACAGAAGCACTCAGCAAAATATCGCTTCGACTCACAAGCTGCACATGTGGTTACAAACACAACTGTGGCCATCTTCCATGCAGGACCACAAACACATCTGTCTTGTCCAAAATCCTGGAGAAAATTAAGTTCGTGAACTGAAGTAACAAAAATTAAGTTCATGAACTGTACTGTCCTTTTGTAACACTCCCTGCTGCACGGCCAGTGAAAACCAGAGCTAATGTGTCTGTCCATATTGAATGGCCCTGTGCCTCCTTGACGCCATTCTGTGGTTTGGGGCCTTTATGAAGGAAGAAAAGGCTTACCTGGACACAAGCTCTTTGATACCATGACAGTCAGTCTGCTGAGATGGCCGCTAAGTGACTCATGGCAGGTGGGTATGTTGGACAAAGATATGATTAATACCCTGAGCAGGACTGGCAGGAAGACAATTTCATCAACTGCTTAGAATAGAATATCAGTTAAAACTCACATATAGTTGTTTCCTGAACTTTCCATTTTCTATTTCTGAACTGAGTCTGACTGCAGGTAACAGAAAATGTACAAAGTAAAACCCTGGGAGGGGGAGGCTGCTGGACCATTGCATTCTCTGTTATTTTCTCACTGAAGCCTTAACCACTGCATCTGAAAGTGTTTCCATGCTAAACAGTTGGCTTTGGGAGATTTCCAGCAACACTTGTGTGACTTTCACAGCTGTCCAGTACCAAACCCAGTGCCTGTAACGATATCTGACACATGACAGGCATGCCGTAAAGATTTGTTGAATGAATCAACAAATGATTATTTCAGACAATAATTTAACTTATGACTTTGAACCTATGCGGCACATAAGTTTGGTCTTCGGTGTAAGAGTTCAACAGATACATATTTTCAAAAGAAAAAAAAAATCATTTGTTCAGGGGCTAAGAATGGAACGAATGAGTACACTAGGCAAGTGCTCTACCACGGAGCTACACTCCAGTCTCATACTCTCAAATTGTAAATAAAATGTTGATTTAATGTCTAAAATACTGTGTTGATGAGCAGGCCTTTTGCAATATAGGAATTAAATTTTAACAACACATAGCATTTTGCGTTCCTGTTTTATGGAAATCATGGAAAAATTTTCCTTCCATTTGTTAGTCTTTACAATAATGAAGGTAAACCTATTCTATAAAATGTCTTAGTCATCACAGAGTATTTCTAAATTATAAATATTCAAACCACATCTCGGAATAGCTGAATAAGACTAATATTCATGAGTCATATGATTTTTGGAAGAAGACAAAATATTTTATACCCCAAAAGTAGCTCAGACAGGCTGGTAGATTCTAGAAATAACCACATAAAGTGATTGCCAGAGGCAAATTTCTTTAGAAAGATAAAAATACAACAGATATTTCTATATGAATCTGGGTCTGAGTTTTCAGAGCAAAGCTCCATCCATCACTTTGTTTATGATGGCTTTTCAACTGCCTTCTTGAAGTCACTGGCATGCTGGAATCGATCTGTTCTGGTGGTGACAGATTCTCTGTCAATCCAAGGACCCGTTCTTCCAGTAGATGTCTGATTTTGTTGTGTCACAACACATTGAAAGTCTGCGAAGCAAAGTAAATTGACATCTTTCTTCTTATTTATTTATTTTTTCTGACATCGTGCACGAAAAAACTCCAGAATTGTGACTATTTTTACTGTTTTCTCCTCCAGAGAATATAATCTGCTCACTGTATATTGTTAGCATCAGAGTGCTTGTTAGTGTTATGTTGAAAATAAAATTAACGTTTTTATAGATAATGATGTGGTGGGTTGTTTTGAGCAGTTGACTCAGAGGTTGACTTGTATCTTTAGTTGAAGCTTCTGAATTTGTAAATTTGAGTTGCATTTTAAGTAAATGGTCCAATTCCAAGTGACAGCTCTTCAGAAGAGAACATGTTTCTGTCATTTAACTTCCCAGTATTACTAAACTCTTGCTAGTTGAATTTTAAAAAGTTCCTTTCATATACCCATACACCAGCTGTATATGTGATTCCATAACAAATTTTCATTTTAGTCTAATATATTTTGTCAAAACCTAATCATATAATATTGGAGATGTGAATATAAATGTAGATTTACAAAAAATCTTATACCAAATAGTGATATGTTGAAGTAATTCTTAAGTATTCTTTTCAAACTGCCTATATATATATATATACATATATATATATATATATATATATATATATATATATATATTCACACACACACACACACACACACACACAAATTTTATTTTAACATTGTTGTTACTCTAAAGGTTCTTCTAGTCTCTTCTGCAAGCTCAGAGTGTCTGGAACTCTCAAGAAAATGTTCCTGATATTTTGTAGACATGATCCTAAGTGACTGATCAGCTTCCCTGAGTTACTATTAATCATGAGATAATTATCTAATTTCTACTGGATCATGACATAAAAGCATCAGACCCGCAGGATGCTATGTGAGACACTTCCCAGACCTCCCTCTTGCATACATAATGTTCTCCAAAACTTTTCAACCAAAACATCCAATAGATATTCCTCCTACGGTTTATTCCAACAGCCTCTCAGAAATTAAATAATTAAATAATGTCTATTAAAAATCTTACCAACATCTAAGTTAAAACATCCTAAGGCAGTTATTCCTGACTGGTGGTTAGATATTCCTAACAAATGGCTGGACTATATTTGAAACCTTGTGGTAAAAGTAAAGTGTGATTTTAGGTTCTGGGGGATCGTCTGGATCCAACTTAACCTCAGTGGTGAGTTCCTAAGGAAGGAACCCTGAAATTGTGTTGAAGTGTCAGGTGGGTTAAGTAAGATGAGAGAGGAAATATGTGGTAGAACCCAGTGCTGCATAAGTCTCTTCATTTCCTACAGCTTCCTGTGACATCTAGTGTCTTCAGACCCCATCAATTATCAAGAAGAATACAGAGATAATCAAATATATTCTTCATTTTCTTCACAGCAGAATATCCAACAAATCAATCAAATATAAGACAATATCCTGTTTGACAAAGAGTTAACACCAGATTTTCTATGAGTAACACCAGATTTTCACCTTCTTTTCCTTGAAGTAATAACAATAAAATTAATAATCTTGATTAACAGCATGTCATTTGCCAGTCTTCCCTGCTGAAGTCTGTCCTCATCAAATCATTGGTTGTGTTTCATGTCCATTATTACTGGCTTGCAACAGATTGAGTTCATTTTCTTTTTATTTCTGCTCAGTGGGTGAAGTGCTTAAAATTCAGCATGAAATGAAGATTTTTATCTTTCTCTTCCTTTCTTTCCTCCTCTTCATCATAGTTCCCCTTTCTTTGGAACAAGCTCTTCCTGTTTCACTATACCTTTTATAAACTGTGGTCCTTATTTCCACTTTAAGTGTGTAACATCAGAGTTATGATGCAATATCTACACACATGTGTCCGATTTCTTTCACTTAAGAGGATAGTCTCAAGGTGCATCCGTTTATCTACAAATGTCTCAGCTTTACCCACCTTTACAGCTAAATAGCACCGCATGGTATTAAAAAACCACATTTTTTTTTATCCACTCAGGATAAAATGGAGACAAAACTTTGTAAATAAAGAGGAGGAGAGGGGTTGAAGGGAGGGAAGGGGATTGGAAAAAAGAGAAGATTCAGTAGATGTCATGTACAAATACAGATTTCCTATGATGAATGTGATCACTATGTATATCTAAATTGACCAATAAACTTAATAAGAAAAATTAAGATTCTTTTAATGATAGTCTTCTATCAGGAGCAGGGGCATCACTTAGGACAGTCTCATAAATTATGAAGAAATGTATCAGTTCATTTGATGTGGTAAATTGAATACTCCAAGAGCAAGAAAGGAATTTATTTATTTATTTATTTATTATTTATTTTTTGTCGTACTGGGGATCGAACTCAGGACCCTGCGCTTGCTAGGCAAGTGCTTATTCCACTGAGCTATATCCCCAGCCCCAAGAAAGGAATTTATGAAAAACTTGAATTCATTGAAAACCTTTACAATACAACATTACACATTTTATTATAGTAAATTCACTGTATATGAGTGAATATTTATAGCCTTATTGCTGATGACTGTAGGGCAGGGGTAATTACTATCCTAAGTAAATCTACTTAAAACTCATAACTGGTAGCATAATATAAATGACCAACTGGAAGCAAAAAAGTCTACATAACCCAGGAAATGGCCTTTTGGTCTACTTTATGAGACGTTTTTGATGTAAGATAGCCTGCATGGGATTTCAAGCCAATTACTTGAATTAATACAATTGTTAAACTGCACATTTTAGGGCTGACTTTTGTCAAAATTGTATCTAACCCTATGAAGATTAATTTTAATACAAATTGTATGGAAACATGTAAGAATTAAATTGAATGTAAGCTTTTAAACAAATAAACCTTACTTAATTTGTCTGTTTCAGGTCTATAAAAGGAACTAGTATAGCCACAAAATTCACTGCTCTTTAAAAGTGACTAATCTCTTTTTCCTTTCTGGACCAGTGGTGGTGAACGTATGGCATGCATGTTGCAGTGGGTCATATGTTATCACTGAAAGCTCTAAAAATTTTACCATCACTGCTGCATACTATTTATTTATAAAAGTGTGGAAGAAAGAGCTTTCAATGAGCCAGAGATCACTAGAACCCTAAGAATCATGTCTTCATTTGAAGACATGTTCTGAGTTTTCATTCACAACTGGAACATTTCATATATAGGAAACAGTAAGCTGCATGTAAAGAGCATCTATAAAGAAGATTTAAAGAAGCAATGGAACTTATTTTATGCATTATTGTGAAATGGCTTCCATGATTTCAAAATGTTGTTTTGCACAGGAGCACACAAAATGAATCAAAGAATGCCCTTACTTTACTCAGGCCATAAATCATCTTTAAAGTTTGTATAATTGTGGGCTGTCAAAGGAAATCTTCACTCTCTAATTACGAAAACTATTTTCATAAGCAACAAAATGGAGTAGAATATTTGTCCAGAAAGTATTTAGAAAGCGAAGAGCAGAGTAGCCAGTCTCGGTGTCCTATGTGAATGCATACTTTCAGGTCCCTACATCTAGATTTGATGGCTGACTAATCACATCAGTATCCTGGGATGCGGATTTTCAGTTTCTTTCTTATTTCAAAATAGAGATATTACAAAAAATATCACCTCCAGGACACCTTCTTATTTTACTACCTTCATGCTGTTAAGGTTCTGGTATCTGAATGACAATCTACTCCAAGAGGAATAATGTACAAGGATCACAAATGATCACTCCAACAATTGAGCATAAGTATAAAGTTAACAAAAAGACATTTTGTTACTCAGTTAACAGTACAAATGTAAATAGTCAACCTTAAAATGGACCTTCAAAAATGCTGGCTTTCATATAATATAGAGCATATCTGAGGTAATGCTCTTGCCATTCTCTTGACCCTAATTTTCAGTCACTTACATGATCAGTGTGTTGTTCCTCTTAAAAAATAGGTTACAGTTTCCCTAAAACTAGGAGTTGAGACATATTACACTACTGTTAACGCACTAATACACAAGCCTTCTACATAGACAATCATGAAAAATACTAAAAATAATAGCATTTGATGGCAATAGGGGAAAGCGGAAGAGATTTAGACAGAGAAGGCAGCCAGGAAAGTCAAGCCAGGTGGTAATAAAAATTGGGTAGAAGTCTTGTGGTTTGAATTATTTTAAATGACTTCGAAATTTTGTAATACAAATAAATATTTTTGAGGCTCCTGTTAAAACAAAACACAATGGCAGGTGCAAGGAATAGAAAGATGGACTCGGTAATGCGGCCACCTGAGTGTGGGGTTACCAGGGCCTTAACGGCTGTGGATTCACACGCGAAAAGCAATAAGCAGAAATGTGAGAAGCTGGATGCTTCTGTTTGGAAGCAGTACTTGAAACCATTGAAATACTGAACAGCAGGATTGCAGGAATTATGTGTGCACAGCAGGTCCATTCATGTTTTTATGATAATGAGCATTAAATGGCTTCTGGTTACTTTGTGTGTGAATGAATTTTAATTCATGACATATTAGTTATTTTTGTATTAATGGAATTTGTAAGAATGGTAACTTTCTCTAAAAATATGAGCCGAAAAATATGCCAATGAGTAAAAATTAGAATACTCTGTCAGATAACACAAACATTTGTAAAGTCTCTCAGAGAAAATTGGAATCAGTTTTAATTGGTGATCTCATTTTGGCTTTAAAGCAGCCCTCTCAGGGAGCTAGCTTATGTTTGTTTTATAACAAGGTGATGGAGTCAGATAATTTTCCTAAAGATTACACAGCTAGTCTTCAGTGGAAATGAGAATCAGCACATGTTAGATAGCTTCTGCAAAGACTTCTACACAATATTTACTAGGCCACTTTGAGAGTAAGTGTAATACACCATACAGGACGTATTTGTTGTATTAAGGAGCCCTTTTGCTGCCCAGTGGTGACCAGCACACTTCCAGCCACTTAACTTGACAGGATTGAGAGCCACCAGTACTTTTGTATATCCAGATCACCCTCTAAATTTTGGCTCCCCATTATAAAAAATGTAGGTCATTTACTGCAGTATTCAATACTGAATACACACAAATACACATATACATACACACATACACTAGATATTTAGAAAATACAACTCCTATTTTTTATTTAAAGTAAACCTGTGTAAGTCTCATTTCCTCTGCTAAACAAAATGCTTGACATATACAGTGGAGGAAAGATTTATTGTGACTCATGGTTTCAGAGGCTGCAGTCCATGGTTGCCTGACTCTGAGGCAGACGTTATGGTCAAGGGACATGGTGAAGGAGATATGCCCAACTCAGAGCAGCAGCAACCCCAGTGATGTACGTCTGCCAGCTAGGCCCTGTGTGTCACAGTACACTTGGCTCTGCAGACATCAGTGGAGTTGCCCACTGAGGAGTATAGCACTGCTGTGTTCCGGTGGTTTCCCAAAGCTGCCACCTCTATATACAGGAGACTCTCGGGGGACATTTTAGTTCCAAACCATGACAAAAACAGAGGTGTAGAAATTACATTTTCTTCCCACAACCAATAGTATACCTACAGTGGAAGCCTTATAATTTTTTAAGAAGTTGCAGCCATGTCCAGCAGTTTTGGTCACATTTAAGCTCACCGGCTTCATTTGGTTTATCCTAGAGACCTTTGTAACTTTTTCTCCAAGGCATTAGTGCTATAATGAGAAGATAATTCAGTTTTGTTTGCGTTCATGATTATGGATATCTTTCATTTATGAAGTATTTATTTGCTAGCTAATATCAACATAAATAAATTTATGTATACCAAATACTACATTCATTAGCTCTTTCATTAATAAATTAGCATGTCTTTGGGGAAGATGTGGCTCAATGAAGCACCTTTTAAGTCTCCTGTGTCTTGTTTGTTTTATGCTGTTGTTGTACTTCACTAGCATGGAATATCTCCAGGAAAGAGTAGGTGCTCACAGCCTTGGCGTATGCTGAGTGCACTGTAACAACCTCTGGTCACATTCTTTTCTTCCAAGATTCTTCAAAATGTGTGGAAAATATGTCAGAGCTACCTCCCTGCAGTTTAGGCCCTTCCTGTAATTAATTTTTATTTCACAAGAAAGTCAGGTATACATTTCCTGGCTGGGGCAGATTGAGACGGTAACAAAGAGGAATAAGGCTTTAATTTCTTAACACCTTGGGTGCCTTCCTGGCCCCATCAGTGAAGAAACCCTGATCACTCCCTTCCCTTGCACTGTCTGCTGGTTCCTGCATCACTGGAAGGCCTTAACCTCGTTCTCAAGGGGCCATCGGATGTCACTTCCACAGGTTTCTCAGGGCCTCTGTGGCCCCTGCCTCCAAGCCAGCCTCCAACACAAGGCTCTGCTGTCTTGGGTGCTGTCCTTACTGCAACTGTAAGCTGCTCCTTTGATCTGATAATTTCTCTTCTTCCAGATGACTTTTATTCATGCAGTTCCCTACCAGAATAGGTCCTCATGATGCTCACAGCTTTCAAAATGGTCCACTTCTTTCCTTCAGTGGGAAGCAAGAAGTTTCGAGCAATATACGTAGCTCTTTCATGCTAAATATGTGGTACTTTAAAATAAAATAGATCCTCTTTCTCTCCAAATGATTAATGTCATTGACACTTCCACACAGTATACCCTCAAAACAGTGCATCTGTGACTGCATAAATAACATAGATTTTGTGCTGATAAATATTTGGTAAATTCTGTATCTCTTTACTGTTCTTAATCATACACATTCATGTTTACATAGTAAGGCTCCCAAGAATCCTGCAGAAGAGAAATGTATTTAACTTTGTTTTCCCGTGGAGATCTTTAAACTTTTTTTTTATCATGGAGTGCATTTTTAAAATAATCACCTCAGTATCTTCAGGAACCACTTTGAAATATGGTATGTGAATCTCGTGGCGTTTCTGAGATGCTTTATTGTTTTCAAAAGGCTTCTCTAATAATTTTTCCAGTATTTGGAATTAACCTCAGGGCCTTCCTACTAAACTACATCCCCAGGTCTCTTTACATTTTTATTTATATATTTTGTTTCAAGTTTTGAGAGAGGGTCTTACTAAGTCACTAAATTGCCCACGCTGTCTCCTAACTTGTAATCCTCCTGCCTCAGCCTCTTACAGTGCTCAAATTACAGGTATGTGCCACCACACCAGGCTTCTTTGGTGGTGGTGGTGGTTGTTGCATCTTTATGATAATTTAGATATATATCATCATTTGAGCAGATATTTTCCTGTCACAATATGAAAAGGAAAGTTTGTGGAGATCGCATGATGTAATTCTGTCAATGACAGGACTGGGACCAAATATCCAGCTTCTCTCTTGTCTGTTGATTGCCCCTCCTTATGGTTGTTTATGACTGATGTCCTGTAGAAGGAGATCCAATCTTATCAGAATTTCTTATCAACATGTTTTTAGTAAATCAAAATATACTCAAAATATATACACTCAGCAAAAATATTTTTAATTCCACTGTATTTTAATTTATTATATACCAACTTGCTATGGAAAGCAATTTTTTATCAATTCTATATCTGTATCCATACTTAAAATTGCCTAATGGATTCAGAGTGTTGTTTTAGTTCCAGCTTCTTAAGAATATGGTGCATACTCTACCCTTAACCAACATATACCTGAAGAAGAATAAACCCTTGTCATGAGTTCAATGGCCCATATACGTTGACCACTGTAAGTAAGCAAAACACCATGTAACAGTCTTCCAGCTGAGAGACAGTTCTTGCAAACTACTAGAGAAGTTGTCCACAATACATAAATATATACTTGCCATTCAAGTGGTAAAAATATTCTGTCTCACATGCTGAAGTGTGTTTAAGATCTTTCTAAAATGGATTCCCTCTTACCGAAAAAGGCAGAAGATCATTTCTACTTCGTCTGTGTAAACTAGTTTGGCTTCGTGCATATTTCCCAGTACTTTAGTTTGGCTTCTCTCCATTCTAATGAAAGAGGCCATTGTGACTGACATGCCTGCTACAGGAATTCAGAGTCTAGGTCAGGATATTCTCCATTTCACTTAAAATTGGACACGAAACTTCAGCACTAGACATAGTCCAGCAAGCCTCACATCCTGAGTAACAGGAACGCTGAACTAAGAAAGCATTATTTTTTCCCTCCAGGTTCTCCTCATTTAAGTTGTCAGGCCATGATCACTTGGAATAACATACTTCTGTTGTTTCGTGCATTTTTATGGGCTTGCTCATGTCCTCTGAGTCAGAAAGTCATCAAGGAGACAGATCTATATGCACGTTTGCAATCAGCAGAATAGGTTTAGACTTACATCTGACCATTGTCTTTAAGCTATGGAAAGTTGGTAAAAAAACAAAATCTTGTTATGTGAGATCATCTAACGTTAGAAAGAGAAAAACAAGAGATACTTACCTACAAGCATTGGTTACTTTTCGTTTTCATGGTCTCTAGCTCTATGGTTTTAAAATAAAATATAGAATACACTGTATAGCAGTTTCATTCTTGTATTAACGACCATTGTGAAATTATCTGGGATTATTATTGGCATTGCCTAAGTGTCTATGCTACATAATTAGTGTTAGCAAAACCAAGTGTGCTTATGAGGGTTGATTAATGAGCAAAATAAAAGCAAAGGTGATTCCATAACTGTTGTCAAATTAAGAGTCATGGTTTCAGGCTCTCCCAGCGTCCGGCCGCCTCTCAGGGGCTCAGCGGTGTTCCCTCGCTGAGAATCACTCAGAGTTTTAACCCCCAGTGCCGGAGGATCTGATGGCCCTTCCTGAGTACCACAGCCCCCATCTGTCATGTCCATGCTCCCTCCTGGTGAGGCGGGAGGAGCTACAACCCGATATAATGGGTTTAAGAGTGCTTGAGAACTAATACTGTGTTCTCTGCAGCTGCCTCAAACTCTGCAATGGGAAACAGGGGTAATTCTAAAAGTAAAACAGGTTTAAAATCAGTGAGAAACAGCACAGCACCAGCTGCTGGCATCTTCACGCATCTTGGACGTCAAAGTCATTTTCTCCAACTGTGGTTTGGAGATCCAGTACGAGTGAAAAGATAAATGCTTAAATTCCATCTCTGAAAATTCAGATGTAGATGTTATTGAGTCTGCTTTGGACACAGAAATGTCCATTTTTGGACAAATGTCTTGGATTCCTTGTGTAAAGTTTGAGAAAAAAGAGTTATCTAGAGGCAACTATATGTATTTGAGGGTGAACCTAGTTACATTTGAGGAGTAAAGTATTAGAGTGCTTTTGAAAACTGTCTGTCATAGTGCCAGTATGTAAACTTTAACAATCTAGGTTTATGTTGATCTGACATTTGTTAAAGGATTGAAACCAACAATAAATCTTTAGCTTTTTCCAACACTATAGTAAATAAAGGATATCAAAGGTACGCACATAGAATCAGACATAAAAATCTATGAGAAAGTAAAATAGTATTAACAGCTATATTTCTAGTTTTTTGACTAGGAACAATTTACATAGTGTGAATCACTATTGTATGGAATTAAGGAATTTAACACATCTTGCTAAATTTAAAAATTTAATATATTTTCTTTATTCATTTTTTTCACATATGAATATATGAATATATATCATATATTCATAATTACAGATATTCCTAACCTCAGCCATGAGTATTTCTGCTTTCTAGAGAGGTTCAGGTAAAGTACACACTAAATGCATATTGTAAGTTTGTTTAAAAAATATTTTCAAAATTGCCATGCTGTATGCAGTCCATTGGCTAACTCTGACAGGACTAACACATCTGATAAAAGATAATATACTATACCATTTAGCATGTTAAGCTGTACACACAACCATCTGGATTGAACTGGCATCTCTGTCACCAACTAGTATGGTTGTAGACAAATGATTCCACCTAGTACTTTTAACAGTCTTATTTTCTAAATAGAAATAGCAATGCCTACTTTGTGAAGTTGTATTCAAGGTTAAATGGTTTTGAACTGATAAAGTACTTAAAACGTCAACATTATGAACATGCTACCTATTGACCAGAATGACTCAGTGCCCAGTGAAACTCTGAAAGGCAGTCTCTGTTCTCTAAAGTTGCCAGATAAAAATGCAAGAAGCTCAGTTAAATTTGAATTTCAGATGAGTGATGAATAATTTTTAGTGTGAGGTTATCCAAAATATTGGAAGGGAAATACATTAAAATAAAATTGTAGAGCTGGGAATATAGCCCAGTGGCAAAAGTGCCTGCCTGGAAAGCGGAAGGTCCTGAGTTCAATTCCCAGTACCAAAACTAAATAAATAAAATAAAATAATGTACCTGAAATTTAAGTTTAACTAGGCATCTGATAGTTTATTCTTCTAAATCCAGCAACCCTGCCTTCACCTTCTCATTTGCTTTCTCCTGGCAGAGCCAACTGAATGAAGTTGCTATGCTGATAGACTCACGAGTTTGGTGGATAATGATTTTAGTAGATAACTCATCTGTTCTTGCTCTGCGTTACACATCTATACCAAGTGGTCAGATGTTGGAAATCCTAATAGATTATTAACTTCTAAGCCAATGAGCTTAAATTGACATCTACTTCGAAAGCATTTACCTTCATGATTTTCTAGAGAAAATAAAATGTTTGTTCAGTCTGACTCTCCTGTGCTTAGCGGAGTGCTGGGATTTAGATGAAAACATTAGACTCGCACATAAATCCAGGTGATAAACTCTGTCAGTCCTTCTCAACATATTATGCATCTCACCAAATACTTGCATGCAGGAAATTTGGGATGTTGGGTAGGTCTGCAGTTTATAGAAATTATCATTAAATAGCATTCCGAATCTTCTAGAGTTTTCATTTTGTTTGTTTTGTTAGTGGGCTCATACTGTTGAATCAACACACATCCGTTTACTCAAATCTCAATCTCTCCTTATTAATTGTGTGACACTGGAAGTGGTACTGTATGCCCTAGCATCAGCTTCTTCCTTGGGGAAATGCAAAGGCCCATTCCTCAGGGAGTTTGGAAGACTGAGCTGAACCACAGAAAGAAAACATCCCATATGGTACATGCAGGGGTGTAGGGGCACACATGAATTCCTGTCTCTGCTCTTCCCTTAGCAGTAACACACTTACTGTTAAGATTTGCGGTTCAGGAGTTCATTTTAATCCAACCCTGTGGCTATATTCTATTTGATCGAAAGATAAAAGTAAGAGAATTTTTGTCTCCCTGGGTTTGAACTGATTATTTCACATATTCCAAATGTTGAGAACATTCCATGATTTTTCCACAGTAGCTGTATTTAACTATCAGCAGAAAGTACTGAGACCAAGAGCCATGGCCAGCCGTTATCAATCCTCCACCATTTTCTAAGCTCAGCCTTCTTCTGGACAAGCACATCTTGGGGGAGGCATCCTAATCCAATGTGGTATGTGAAAAGACACCTGCCAACACAGCCACACAACCCCAACCCAGCCACAGGCCTGTTCTTCAGTGGACAGAACAGAGACTCAGAGGGAGGATTCAAGGGTACCATCTTGGAATCACCCTGAAGAAAGCTAGAGGGAGAGAGAAAGGCATTTCTTATAGAGCAAACACATCATAATTTTGACAAGGCAGTCACAGAGGTGTGCATGGAGAAACAAAAGAACAAAAAATTACAAGAGAACGTCTATCTTTGGAGCCCTTGGGTGGGGAATTAGGAGACAGGCTAGGTGCAGCAATCCCTCCACCTACTATGTGAGGCTACTCAGGATCAAGCAAAAGGGGAATGCAACCCCTTGCTTTCTGAGCCCCCTCTCTGTATTAATGGGCAACATTCTTTCCCATCTGCTAAAACATCCTAACCAACCAGAGGCAGAGGATGCCATGTAATTAAGATAAAATAACGTGGTGAAAGATTTTATAAGTTAGAAAATTGTATCCATTGACTATTTCAGAGTTGGTTTTGTTCACTTGTGTAGCTGTGGAAGTCTGAGGAAACAGTAGATGTAGAATCACAGTGTTCTGCCCCTTATCCAGCTCTTAGGGGGAAAGTGCAACCACAACGGCAAGCAGAAATACTGAAATGACCCCGGGATTTGGAGGTGATTTATTCATGTCAGCAGGCACTGATAGGCATCATTCCCAGAATATCAGGCCCCAATCTCTGGCGGCGTAGGGCTTTTATGTGATGCACAAGCAGGAGGTTCAAAGGAGGGACAGAATAACTTGGTAGTTCTGAAGAGCAGGGTGAGATCATCAGTTGCAGGGGTGGGTTAATGACCATCAGTTCATGAAGCTCTGTACAATGGTACCACGAGGCCTCCTGCATGTTCAGTTACACTCTTATGATTACCAGGGTCAAGAAAGTAATTAAAAAGCCATGAAGCAGTTACAGAGCTAGGCAGTTTCAAAGAACCGTTTTTTAAAGAACAACTTCTCTTGTACAGTTGCTCCCATCCATTTCCCTCTCTTCTCTTTACTCAGAAAAAATCTTTTTCAGTGCTGGCACTGTTCTTTTTAACCAAAGCTGCATAAGAAGGCAAAACTCTTACATTATGTAATACAATTAATCCGGCAGGGTCCTATCAGGATAGTTAACATAACAGCTGTCAGGAGTCCAAAAAGAGGTTTCAGCCACAGTCCCAAGTCAGATAGACCTTGGAGTCGTCCCTGTTTCTGGTTTCATGCTTGAGCCTAGTTATTTAACCTGTGTTATAATTGGTGCAGACCTTCTCCAACTATTCCAGACTTATTAGCATAGAAACAGCAATTTTCACCTGGGGCGCTACAATTTTCTCCTACGGTCTGTTTGTTGTTCTTATTCAACGAATTGAAGGGTGACCTTAAGGCTTTCTGTTTCCCTCACCATTGGGCCCCCTTCGATAGGCTATGGACACACGTTCGCAGGAGGGGCAGTTATAGTCCATTCAGGATCTGCAGCCTGGGTGTCCATCTGTGTCTCCAAGACACAGATGTATCCCAAGGCCACTGGAGCAGATTACCTGTAGGCCCTTTATGACAAGAGGGCATCCATGTGTCTGGAATGGTATAATTTGGTAGAGATCAAATCCAAGAATTACTGGGCCTTGTCCATTCCAGACCTTGGACTGAATTACCTCTCATGCGTCAGTTTTTACCAGGCAAAACTCAGTAGGAGCTTGGGTGGTGCTTATTTGATTTCTGATGGTTAAAGTGAACAAAGCCAGAGTCCAGACCCTATCACTAATGTCAACACATTAGTAACAACAAACATTTTCTAATTATAACTGATGACCCTAGGCTTTTTAAATGAGGAAGAAGTTAAAAAACAGTTAAAAGCATTTTAAAATAACAACTTAAAAAAACAAGTAAAGAATAAGAGAAAGAGCCTCACTGATGGTCTTTCATCCCTCTGGGGCAACTGTCCACATAGCCAGGGCAAAGGGAACAGTCACTAAGAGGATAGGCAGAGAGAACCAAGCTGGATAACACAATAACCAGTACATATGGGAGAGAACCAAGACAAGCAGTCTCACCTGGAATCCCATGAATGCTGTCTTCAGGCTTCAGCTGTGTACTGACCTGTCAGTGTCCACAGTGACAGGAGCAAGGCTTTGAGTGAGTTGTCCCTTTGGAGTGAGCCATGGAGGAGCTGCGCAAGTAAATTTCTCAGTGGGTTTAAGGCTGGACTTCTGAAACTTGTAGAGGTAATTAATATGTACCTGGGTTATATGCGCGTACAGGAATGTCTGGCAGATTCAACTGGACTTTTAACTGGTTATGAGCTGTACATAGTTTTATTTCTGTGTAATCTATCTATATGTCTCTTTTTGGTACCATGAATCAAACTCAGACCTCATGATAGCCATGCAAGTGCTGTGTCACTAAGCAATATCCCCGGCCCTAATTTATCCATATATCATTAAATGGGGAGAGTCCACTCTATTTATTGTATGAGATCAGGGGCAGTGAAGCCTGAGCTGGCTGCAGGGGTGCAGGTATAAACACTGTCGTCTGAGCTCGCAAAACATATGGTGGGGGCAGGTCCTGCTCTGATCTTCCAGATAAAATTTTTATGTCTGGGGTTGATGTTTCAGTCAGTTTGTTCCCTGGAGGGGGCTTAGGCCTCTGCATCAAATTATTTTGCATTGGTGGCAGATTTTCAAGAAGCAGCAGGAAAAACAGTAGCAGGAGATCTTTGTCCACACTAGCTTTGTCCAAGGCGACCACAGCATATCTAACCTGTCATACTTCATTCCTAACAGAGCTACCTCCATCTATAAACAGAGCATACTCAGCGTCTGTCAACGGGTTTATTTTTCTAAGTCTGATCATCTCAAGAGCAGTTTTTCATACAGCGCCAGGCAGTCATGGTGTGTGGGACCCAGCTCCGTGAGCAGGTACATGGCATTATTGAGTGACTTTATCACCACAAAGTCAGGTGGGGATTTTTGTGTAAGAGTCCTTGGTACTGGTTGAGGTCCAACGCAGCGTGTAGCACCTGGACAGTTAGGTCTTGGCCTAAAGTAAGCTTGTCTGCTTTTTCAGTTGGAAGGACAGTGGCCAAATATTTGCACAGGTAGGTCACTGGGCACTCCCAGGTGCTGACATCATGAGTAAGCATCATTGTTTTTGTGAACCCAAGGATCTGGATTTTGTAGAAGTCAACAGCTCTAAGAAATTTGTATTTTCTTTTCTTTATTTGTTACCAATTTCTGCCAGATATTGTATCAGAGCTTTTGTGTCTTTCCATCAGGCAGCTTGCGTGTGGTTCTGGGAAACTAGGGAGGTCAGTTGTGAGGGCTTCTCCAAAGAGGTAATTCAAGTTTTTCAACCTCTGAGAGGTCAAGTCCAGGTCAGTTGTAAAAAGGATCTGACTGACCCATCAGAGAAACCAGTGGAAGGCAGAAGACGGCATTCTTAGGCATTGTTAGGTCCAGGCAGGTGAACTAGGTCCAGGCTGTGGGTAGCAGAAGAGTGAGGAAACGTGTATGGAGGGCAGTCATGCTGGCAAGGGCAGTTCAAAGATCTTGAACTGGCTAAGCAGGCAGGAGGGGTGTATTTTAGCAGTTTGACAGTCTATACTGAGTAGGAGAGTTTTTAAACCCCTATGGCAAATGAGTCCAAGTGAGCTGGCCTTTTGTCTCAGGGTTTTCTCAGTGGAAAGGGCTTATGGAAGCAAGTTGCAAGCAAACGAAGGCATCTTTTCTGTATAGTTGACGGCACAGAAATCTTGCCCAAAATGAGTAACAGTCTATTAGGCTGATGTATGGCTAGATGATTGTTTGTGCTCTCTGTGACATCTGATAGTAATGGGGGCGATGGTGAAGCAGCATGGTTGATGTCCAGACTAAGAGGCGAGTCTTTAGTCTATACACCTGGGAGAAGAGTTCTCAGAACTTTAGGATTCTGGTTATCTATCTCAGGCTGATGGAGGTGTAATTCTGCTCCTGGAAAACAGTCAAAATTGAATGTGCAGGATTAAACAAGAGCTAGGCTAACTGGCTTGATGCAGAGGAGATGTTCGCTCAGGCTGTGAGGTTGTGCTGGGCAAAAGGAGTGGGAGTAAAAGTACCAGTTGCCCTGGTGATGGTAACTTTTTGACAGAGGGAACTTTTGAAGGCAGAGCGTTCTGTTCCACTGTCTCCCAGCAAAGCCACAGGTTTGCCCCCAACTTTTGCAATGACCATGGGCTCTCAGGGACCAAATTTGATAGAACTCAGTCTGTCCTATCTGTTCAGACCCAACAGGTCACAACACATGTGTGAGGGCTGACAGTCCAATTTTTCCTCAGTCTAAATATGGAACTCAGAAGAAGTTGCTGACAGCTTGGGTGGGCATTAGATGATGCCATCTGAGCATGATAGATGTGTATGCAGAAGGCTCTGGAGGGAGGCGCTCTGTGGCTGAAGGAAGGCAGTGGCTGGCTAGAACCAGTTCAGTTGCCTGGAAGTAGACAAGTCAGGAGTGGGAAGTGATGCTACAGAGGTTGGCAAACTATAACAGCTGACAAGGGCGCCACAGGATGGAGCTGTCAGGAAGAATGAGCCCCTTACTTGTTTTGTTTTGTTTTTTGTTTTTTGTTTTTTGTTTTGAAATGCAGGGAGCAGTTTCATTCATTTTTAACTCCAAAAAAGCCCCTTTTCCTGTAGTCAGGGATGGTGGGTTTGAACTAGTTCCATTTCTGTCTCCCTATGATGCATATTACATGCCCTTGAACAATAGTGCAACAGACAAAGAGTGGGTGCCCCTCAGAGAGAGATCATTCAGGTGTCTGCCTGGCTGTGCCCCTTGCGGGGACTTAGGTGCATCTTAGCTAAGGAGGGTGCAAGGCCTCTGTTATGCCATATGTAGATCATGGGCCCCACATGAGGGCCCAGTCAGCCACTGTGACTAGCGGGTCCTAGTCTTGGTGCACAGACAGAACTGCCTATTGCTTACACTGTCCACTCCACTCACTCACACAGTCATTCAGCAGCACTCAGAGGTTAAACATTGCAACCTTCTTTCCTTTGAGGGATGACCTTAGCTAACAAGTGTTGCTCAAGCTCTTCTTCTGCTCCAACTGAGCCAGACTGACAGCCTGGCTAACTGGGGTAGCCCTGGGGGGTCTCACTGGAATCAGGCAGAGAGACAGACAGACAGACAGGCAGACTGCATCCTCCTCCTCTTAGGGTCCAATATAAACCACTCAAGTGAGGAGCCAAGAGTCTTCCTCCAGACCTCTAAGGACACTTAAGAAATCTGAAGGGCACGCCTTCCCACTGGCTCCTGGAGAGGTCCTAGCTGTGACCACGTAGGCCATGACTGGTAACCAAAGAAGTCAGCACAGCCAGTCTTCCCAGATGATGCACCAGAGGCAATGGCAAGCAGAAACATCAAATGACACCGTTTGGAGGCAGAGTTATTTATCTTGACAGTCACAGATCGAGATCATTCCCAGAATATCAGGCCCCAACCTCTGGTGGTATAAGGTTTTTACATGATGCACAAACAGGAGATTCAAAGACAGGACAGAACAGCCTGGTAGTTGTGATTAGCAGAGTGAGATCATCAGTTACAAAACTAGATTAATGATCATCAGTCATGAAATTTGGTGCGTTGGTACCACCAGGCATCCTGTGTGTTCAGTTATGCTCTCGTGGTTACTGGGGTCAAGAGAGTTATTACAAAGCCATGATGCAGTTACAGAGCTGGGCAGTTTCAAAAGGACAAAGTTTTATAAAGAACAATTTCTCTTACACAAGTTTTCCCTTTCACTACTAAAAAATATAGCCCTTAGAAGTTTCTATTTATAAATAATATTTGAAATTAAAATGCTAATGAGGCTTAAATATAGAAAGTGTACAATCTCAGAAGTTTTATTCTTTGGAATTTTTAATATACCAAAATCTGTTTATATGCTGCATAAATACATCCATTTCCAAGGTGGTTTTTTAAAATGTATCAAATAAATGCAAAACATATTACAGAAATCTATCTTCTTTCTTACTATTTCATCTAAAGTTTGAAAATTTACATAATTTTTAATGTCTCCAAAATAAACTAGAAGCAACAGATAGGCCCTTTCTAAGGAAAATGTAAAATAAGTGAAAATGACATTTTTTTCTACTTCTAAACCAAGTACACATAGAAAGGCAAAGAAAACAGAGGTAAGCAGTAGCACTACTGTGTCCAGTTAATGCTAATTAGGATATAGGTCTATCCAAGAACTCGGTAATCATGGTACCCAATATGGAGAAGAAAGGGAGGACCTCATTTCCAGCCCGTAGTGAGGTTGGGCTGATGTGTGCCTGTAGCCTACATTTGTGCACAAGTCCACTTTCCTCTGGGCAGAGCAGTGAGGTCTTGGTGAATTCGACCAGGATTCCTTCCACTGCCTTCTGGTCTCTTAGCTGAGTACCTTTGTGTAGAACACAACCCATAGAACTACACTGCATCCCCGAAGTGACGCAGATAGAAGTTCCTCATAACCTCAGCTTTAGGTTTCACTTTGTCTGCTTTGGGTGAGCTGGCTTCCAGCTAGGGCAGCAAAGGAAGCATGGTTGTACTGAGTTTGGCCAAAACTGTCATTTCTCGCCCAAGGACATTGGCCTAACACAAGGAGACACTAAACATCAGCAAAGGAAATCGCATTACAGTGTGAGTGAAGGGACTAGTAGCACTCAGCAACTCAAGTGAGAACGGGTTCCTCACAGGAGGAAGGTTTACAGTTTTGGAGTGTGTCATGTTAGAATCCCTGAAATCCACAGTAGCCCTTTGTGTAACCCCTATCAATGCTGAGTGCAGGACTCCTTAATATACCCAACCTCTTTCAGATTTGCTAGATGAGGCAAAAAAAGGACTGGGCAACAAAGAAATGTCCTAAAATTTGTTGTTTAGAAGAAACAACATCATGATCTAAGAGAAAAAGAAGATTTTTTTGTGCTCTTCGTTAATGTACTACGAGCCCCTGAGCCAGGACCTGCTGTTTCCTGATCCTAATTTCCCTATTTTTTTGAGTAAGAAGATATCACACAAATGGAAATAAAAATACCTGAGGTGATAGTTGTCTGATATCCAGAGAAGGAAGAAAAACTCCAGTTCTGTATGTACAGTTGTGTATCCAGAGAAACTCCAGAATGACACTATGTACAGAGAAGGACAGTCTCCATGACACATTCCCTGTTGACACTCTCCAAAAAAGACAGGTCTTCGATGTGTTCAGTGTCATCTGACATCATCTGAGTGGTACCAATTAGGGGCATGGCCCAAACAGTGATCACTGGGTTTCATTTCAAGGACTTTTTTCTACCCTATGAGGTTAAAAATAAAACTTACACACTTCTGCAGTTTAATTCAGGATCACTACTGCACTTTCAACAGAAATTTATCACATGAATTCTAGGCCAAGAGTCTGAGTTCCAGAGGTGAAGAAGAAAGATGAGCTTCATGCTGTTGTGAAATTTATTGCCCATAATGACCGCCACAAATTAGAAAAAAAATAGAAAAGAAAAATATATGACCTAGTGAATTGCAATATGAAATGAGCACACAAGGCTGAGGTCCAGCCTCGGGAATCAGAGGCCTGCTGAGAAAGATAGTGGAGTGGGGACCTACTATGTGAGCAGGAGCTGGCTGTTCCTGCAGAAGGAAGGAGTGTAAAGTGGACTAAAGGCGGAGTTCCAGAAGGAATGATATGTGCACTGCTGGAGGTGTAGAAGGCCCGGCGTGCTTGAAAAAGTGGAAGTTGTTCCGCTCCCAGCAAATCTATAGTAACTTTTGGTGCATTAATCAATATATTCTGCATATAATTTCAAATAAAGTGAGGGCATGGTAAGAAAATTAAATTTAAATGCTTATTGGAAGAGCTGTGCCAATGAATGATTTGAAGAAGCAGTCACATAAATATTTATTATGGAATAAATGAGCCTAATTTTAAAGGATTGCTATCATTAAAATATGTTAACTAATTTTACTTCTTAATACTCTAAAAATGTTAGAAGTATAAATTTAATATTAGAGCTAAAAACTTTCTGGAATAAGAGTGAGAAAGAAAGGAAATGAGATTGTGATACTACTATAAGAAAGTTCCATTAATCAGCAGGATCTTTGCTGAGATTTAGACATTTTAACTTCATGGGGATGGGGATGCATTTTGAAACTTACTCCTTGTTCACCTCAAATTGAATCAGAGTCTAGGGTGAAAGCTTCATTTGTACAAATATTCAAGTAAATTCTTCCAACCTGGAGCTAGTACTAGTGAGGCTAATGGTGTTCAAGTTAGTCATTCCTAGGCCATATTACTTTGAGAAATTCATTCTCCTTTCTTAAGCTTGATGTAAGACCTGCCTCCTTAGCGCAGGAGGCAGCGCGTCAGTCTCATAAGCTTGATGTAAGAAACTTCAGTGTGGTCTTACAGCCCATGATACAAATGAATGCCATAGAATTTGGAGTCACATCGTAAATCTGTCTTCCCAAAGTCTCAGTACTGAGAAGAGGTCACTCATATGGGGCTTCAGGCCTCATCTTACCAGATTGGTTGGGTATCTGTCATATAGTCAGCCTAGACCAGATGAGAGAAGATTTTTGTCTTCTAATGGTTTATTGATTGTTGAAGAAGTGAAACACCAGATTAGATTTCAATTTCTGCACTGCAGATTCTAGCTTTGCTTCTTCTTATCTTTATTTGCTGGGTGCATACATTTACCACCCCATGACTCCTCGTCTACAAAATGAGGTCAACCTTATCTGCCAGGATTACTGGGTATTGGGTTAGTAATATCTCTTAGTTACTGATCAGGTCCCCAGTCTCTCAAATGAGTGTATGGTGAAGGCTAAGTAAAAGGAGGCAGGTGGAATAATTTCAGGGCTCCGAGGGATCAAAGCCCTCTCACAGAATTCAAGGTTCTTTCAGGGCTAAGACCAAGACTTTCTCTGGGTAGCCTGCATTTATTTGGTTATCAGAAGAAGAGAGGGGAGTACTCAGTAAGGATTAAATTAATCTACCCAGGAGTGAGATACCTGAGGCTATAATCTTTATTCAGTTGAGATTTGATACAGGCGTCCTCGGCTGTGATCTTGTCTTATTCTTTGAGGCTTTTTGACTTCATCCAACACTATAGATTTGAGGAGGGATTAGTGACTCACAGAGGTTCACTTACTATGAGCCCACCATTTCCAGACAAGGAGCCTAGGCCTTGGACAGATTCACAAGTGAACATGAAAATCCAGTTGGTTAAGTCTGTTCAGGTCTGCTTCGTAGTGGTCTCCATCAACCGGAGAACTGCAAGTTTCCAACCTCCGTGAAAGTTACCATACTGCCCAGTGCTCACACAGTGCACCCACTTCCTCCCTCACTGCTGTCCTCCGTGGGCACAGTAGGCAAAATCACAGCCAGGCCATTTTACTCAGATCAAAGGCAGCCTTGTTTCGTCACTGTCTGCCAGGGTTGACGCTGCTATAGTGATTATCATGAGAGCACTGAAGAAGGCCTAACCTAAGGCCTCATGAAGTTTCTCCCCAAGACCGCTACCATGACCTGATCACTGCTCTCCTACAAATACAGGAGAAAAAATGACAGAGATGACATACTTGCCAGTGTTCAAGGAAAAAACATTCCTTTTAAATAAAAAGTGTCAAATCAGAAACAAGTGCCATTGTTTCCCCAATGAAATGAGTGCCTCTAATCGCACGGGTGTGCATCTGTGTTTAAAGGCAAGGGTGATTATGCACCTGCAAAGTGTGGCTCCTGAGATTTCAGTAAAACTGAAGAAACTATTTTGAAAATACATGAGGAATTACTCTTTGAAAATGAGTCAGTGTGGATGCTAAAGCATCATTATTAAAATTGGGGGTTTCTGATTATAGCAGCTAAATACAGATGTTGTCTCCAGCAGGTGTCAAGTCTAGGCTCTGTTCTCCTCTCCATGGACAGCAGCCTTGGCTAGCAGGACCCCCTGCCCTCCATGGGAAACTTCCCCTGAAGACAGCAGCAAAAAGCCAGAGGGAGAGCTCTATTCTGTGTCAGAAAAAAAGGGTTAGAGTGCAAGAGAGCCACCTTTGCCCTGGGTTATCATATTAAAATAGCAAGTCCAGTACAGCCCAGAGTCCAGACCCCTAAGTTAGAAACCCACAGGATGCAACTGTCCAGACAGGTGCAGCTGGTGGCTAATGGAAAAGTTTACTAGAACTCTAGAAACACAGAAGATTCTTTGTATTTGCTCCAGATTTGATTTTCTTTCTTTTGCTTTTACTTTATGGAAGAAATAAAGTAGAATTTCATAACAAAATAATACAAGAATAACAATAGTTAATACTCTGTGTATTGTTATCTTTAAAGCAGTTACTCAGAGTACAAAATATGAGCCAAAAAGTCTCTAAACAATATTAGCACAGATCCTTCTTTTCAATGAACTAAGAGAAACTAGTAGTAAAAGTGACTTGTATACTTTTTCCTTTCTCTTCTTTCCTTCCCTGTTTCCCCACCCTAGTTCTTCTTTTCTTTTGAAAAATTTCTCCCAGTTTCCAATATCTGTTGCACCCACTGGTCTTTATTTACTCTTTCAGTTTCTCACACCAGGGAAATAACACAATATTCACACATGAAAGACTGATTTATTTCTTTTATGAGTATGGTCTCAAGTTGTATCCATTTACCTATAAATGTCTCAAGTTTATCCTTCTTTATGGCTGAGTAGTACTCCATTGTATAAAAACATCACATCTTTTTTATGCATTCTTTGATTGATGAGCATTTGAGTTGTTTCCAAAATTTAGCTATTAAAAACTGTGCTGCTATAAACATGGGTGCACATAGATTACTGTGGTATGATGATTTTAATTCTGTTGGGAAGATACCCAGAAAGGGAATAGCTGGGTTGAATGAGACTTCCAATCCTAGTTTTCTAAGGAATCTCCACAGTGATCTCCACAGTGGCCGCACCAGTCTACACTCCCACTAGCAGTGGAGAAGGGTTCCTTTTCCTCCATAGCCCCTGCAGCCTTTGTTATGGGTTTTGTTATGATTTCTTGATGATAGCCATACTTCCTGGAGTGAGATAGAATCTCAGTGTTGTTTTAATTTCCATGTCCCAAATGACCAAAGACATTAAACATTTTTTCATGTACTTATTTGCCATTTATATTTTTTAGTCTGAGAAGTGAGTATTCATCTCAGATGCACATTTTGGATTGGAGCTTTGAATTTGGTGGTTCTGTTTCTTTCAATTCTTTATATGTTAGGTGTAAGTCTGTTGTTGGAGGGACACCTCACTAAAAGTTTTTCTCACTCTGTGGGCCCTCTCTTCACTCTGTTGGTGATTTCCTTTGCTGTGTAAAGCTTTTTAATAAGATGAAATCCCATCTGTTGATTCTTTGCAGTATTTCCCATGAATCTGGGTTTTTTTTCATGAAGTCTCTGCCTACGTCTATGTCTTCAAGAGTTCCACCTTTGTTTTCTTCTGACAGATTGTGTTTCTGTTTTAACACCTAGATTTTTGATCCATTTCAGTTTTAGTTTAGGGCATGGTGATATACATAGGTCTAATTTTGGTCTTTGGCATGTGGAGAGCCAGTGTTTCCAGCGCCATGTACTAAAGAGGCTACCTTTCCTCCAGTGAATGTGTTGGGCCCCTTTGCCATAGGTCAGGTTTCTGAGTGTGTTTGGAGCTGTGCCTCCATCTTCTGATCCATTTCACTGATCCTTAGCTCTGTTTTTTTTTGTTTGTTCTTTGGGGGTTTTTTGCCAGTGCCATGGTGATTTTATCAAAGTAGCTTTGCAGTATAATTTCAAATCGGTGATTTTAATGCCTCCTGCCTTGCCTTTGTTGCCAAGAATTATTTTGCTAGTAGCTGTGAGTTGTATGTAACTTGTATGTGGTTTTAGATCTATTTTCAAAAATAAAGAAGGGAAAATAATATATATATATACATATACATAAGTATACATATACATATGTACACTTACACATGTACATATACATGTGTACACTTTAGTATGTACATATACATATGTACATATATACATATATGTAGTTATGTGTACATAGTTATTTATATGTATATATGTACTTAGAAGGATAGCTGGGATCATTGTACTGCTGATGTCTGGTGGTTTACTGAAAGGAACTTAATGCTTACATTTTGTGACCTATTTAGCATGCTTATATCTGGTAATCTGAAGAACTAATTTGAAAACAACAATACGCAAAATAACAACCATTGCTGAATTCCTACCATCTTGTTACTGAAGCTCTGTATTGTTTCTAACATTTTCATGATTTTTCATTCTCTTCTGTGAGTTGCTCAATCATGCATTCTTGCACCTGGTAATCTGAGCAACTTCCTTGAAGATAACAGTAGGTAGCAACCACTGTTAACTCCTATCCTTTTGTTTTGAAATACTGTATCGTTTTCGCTGCTTTTGTGTTGTTTTCTTTTTGTCTGTGTTGTTTTTACTTTCTTATTGCTTTTTAAATTCTCTTTATAATAAAAATACAAAAAATCAGATGGGAGAAAAAGTCTGAAAAATAAAAAATTTAGAAAAGATGAAAAATTTAACTCACTTATTCTTGCTAGTCAAGCATTTGTATCTTTTCTGTGCAATCTTTTTTGATGAGAAACTATTCAGCTTTAAATGAATCACCAGAATATCCAGGAAGAGAACAGGATGACATGCAAGTAGTAGAGAGAGCGTAGGAGTTAGGAGCAGCGCCTTTGGAGAAGTTAAATATGTAAAAGAGAACAAACTTTGAGCAAGTCCTGGATGGGAGCTCCTGCTGGAACTGACAGCCTCTCTGGCTGGGTAAGCGACCTTCAAGGGCTGCAGAAAACCAGCGCGGCCCTGCGGGACCTGCCTTTCTGCCTGGTGTCATGGAGCACCGAGGTGCAGCCCCCGAGGGACCAGCACAGCCCTGTGGAATGTTGCACCCTCTCAGCCACTGGCCACTCATCTGCCATCTCAGAGCACACTGCCACGCAGTTCATTTTGATGAAAGCAGTGTGTGTTCAGAAGCACAGAATGTCGTGCATATGTTTGAAAGAGTAAGGCAGACTTGATAATTAGTCTACTACAAAGAACCAGTGGTAACAGGTTATTTCATGTTGATGAATATTTTATAAGAGTGCTTTGTAAACCTTTTTAAAAAAATACTATGGTTGGGATGAGCAAAATTTTTCTCTGTCTACCTACGTTGTGAGGCTCAGAAATTCAAGGCAAATATTTCCAAAACCAAGACTGATTTTGGAAATATTCGCTAATAAAAAAGAATATAGAGGTTCAAATTCTTATTATAGGGCTTAATATTCCAGTTCCCTAATCAAAGATTGAATTCTCATTTCAACTGCCAGTATGAAATTGTCATAGTGAGTCTTGTCACTCGAAATAACAATTGCCAAATAAGATATATTGGTTTTATTTTATAAATAATTTTAATTTTTAAATGGGTACAAACACTAGTGTGTGATTTTCTTTCTTTTGACTGGTTTTATTTTCAAGGAGATGCCATATAGATGGATTGTAAAGGCCAAGCAGATTTTAAAGGTTATGCTGCTAAGTTACAGGAATTGCCTTTCTAGCTATGTTCAGTGCGGAACAGAATGTTAATTGATGGTATAGGAGTGATCCTCTTAAAACTTTTTGGTTTAATTAAACAGTAGTGTGTTTAATCCATTTCAGATAAAAACTTTATTTTTAATTAAATAGGAAAAAGCATTTAAGTATCTTACATGAAGTCTTCTCTGAGAAGCTCTTTCATTAGAGAAGGAAAACAGTGAATTTTCCATATATGAAGAACCTGTATGCTTTTGAAATAGTTCTTTGCACTTCTCTTCATTGTCATTCTTGGGACATTTTAAATAGCTACAGTGAAGCTGATGCTACTAATTTCAGAATATGTGAAATTAGAACTGAGATTCCTCTGTAACATTGGATATTCTTGCAAAGGCTGGTTAGAGCCTATCTGGCATCTAGGCCAGTTTAGGGTGCTTTAATAGAAGTAATATAAACTGGGTGTTAAAAAACAGATATCTAGTTTTCCTTTCTAGAGCCTGGGGAGGCTGAAATCAAGTGGCCAGCAGAGAGGGGCCACCACGGGTCCGTTTCTGGCTCACAGCTGGCCAAACTCTTGCTGAATCTTCTCATGGTGGGGGGCAGAGAAAGAGGAATTTTCTTCTCTTTGGAGAAGAGAACAAATCCCACACATAAAGTTGTACCCTTGTGTGGTCTAACTGGCTCCCCAAAGCCCCAACACCAGCACTGCTATACTGAAGATTAAATATTCAATGTGTCTGTCAATCTTAGGGAACATAAGTATTTCATTCTGATGGTTAAGTGGTAAATTGGTAGAATTACCAACTCTGCGAAAAACCATGAAGATTTTTTTTTTTTATTTTAAAGACAAAAGAATGGAGACATATGAACGAGAAAAGCCATAAACAATACAGAAAATACAAAGTTATACAGAATATAGTAGGGAATTAGAACTCGATGTTGTATTACATAGTTATCTTCACATTAATTAACACAAAAACATTAAAGGAAATACCAAATTATAGATAAGATAGTAGGGAATTTGCACTGGATGCTGTATAATATAAAGTTATCTTCATTTCTGCTAATACAAAAACGACTGAGGAAATACAGAATTATAGAGAACATAGAAGGGAATTAGCTCTGGATGCTGTCCTACATAATGTTACCTTCATCTTTGTTACTCA